>CANXYC010769967.1:0-48035 GCA_948193065.1 Aleurites moluccanus | reverse complement strand
ATATAAAATGAGGAATGGTACATGAATATTAGTTTTACCAACTATTAATTTTGGTGTGAACTACAAAATTTTTATTGACATGATCCAAAAATTATAAAAAGAAAAAAATTAAGGTCATTAAATCATTAAATTAATTTAAAGCTAGATAGATAAACTTATCAAAGAAAATTAATAGTAGAAATTAAAGAGAAATTTCTCATAAATGGAAAAAATTGATATTGGAGCATATGCATGGCTTATCTGACTTGAAAAATAAGCATTTAAAACATGAGAAAATTATTATTTGTTGAAAGTGTAAAGTAATAAGCCACCCTCTCAAGTTTCCATGCAGGCTTTAATTTTCTCGTCAAATTAAGGGAACTCTGGCTATTTTGACTATTGCTTGCAAGTGGTCTTTCCTAATAATAATAAAATAAGACTCTTATCTATTTATCCCCATGCAGTCTATATGTATTCTTTGTCAAGTTAAGCTCTTTTTTTTTTTTTTTTTATTTTGTGAAGGCTGTGTTTTAATTATATAATTAATTAAGATTAAGGTGAAGAATAATATAAGATAATTAATTTTATTTATTAATTAATTCCCAAACTGAATAAAAAACACTCAACCTGTTAATAAATTAAAGTTCGATCTCTTATGCTAAGTAAATAAATAAAGGAAATAAATAAATAATTTAAAAGCTAGCCCTCGTTGTATATCAATGCTTTTTCAGCTCATTTGTTTTCTTAAAGACTAATATATATATGAACAAAAGATTGTCGTTAAGATACAACGAATCTTCATCAAAAGGAAAAGTTTTTTTTAGGTTAATTGTCAAAAGAAAAAGGTTGGAAAAATAGAGAACTTTTGAAATAATTAAGTAACTATTTGATTAGGGTGCTTTAATTCACATTTAAACTTGTTGATTGTTTAACTAATGAGCACCTTTGTATAATCAAAATTATTTTATTCCATCATATGATTAATGGGATAGTTTCTAATTTTTTTTTTATCAAATTATAAGGAAAGTAATTTTCCTTTTTCTTTATAAATTTTACAATTACAATGTGAATAATAAATTTTTAATTGAATTAGTACCATGAGTGAAAAGAGTGATATTTTTATTCAAAATATTAATAATTTAGAAGATTTTTTCCAAAAAATTTATAATATAGGAAATAATTTAAAATAATGTAAGAAAAAAAAATATAAACTAGAAAAATGCATCTATTAAAAATCCAATTAATGTGGATTAACTTTCAACTATAAGAAAAAGAAAAAGAGACAATTATTCAATGAAATGTGCATTATGATTCTTCGAGGTAAGTGGTACTTTATTTTGACTTATTAATTTATTAATTATTAGTATTTGTTTAGAATGTAGTGATCTTATAAATAAATCTTTAATGGTATAAATTTAATTTAATGTAATGGCTAAAATTTACACTCTGAAATAGGTTCAAATTTCATTTTTATATAAAAATATTTAAATTTATTTTTTATTCGTATTAAATTATTAAATTTATGAGTTTAATATTCAAAAATTTTTTATATTATATATAATATCTTCTAAAAAAATAATTTGCAAGGTTGTGATGTGGAGCTCAAGCTAAATTATTGAGTTGTCCTTTTGCAGGTTATGATGTTTCATTTTTTATGAGTGATTTGGAATGTGAGTGTTAATTTTGCTTTTCTTGATTTTGGTTATATAATGGTGAAAAAAAAAATAGGTATTTTTATTTATTTTAGTTTATATAAGGAGGATTAAATTGATAGGAGCATCATAGATTGTATAGCAAGAATAATGTCTTTTTATATTTTTAATAATTTTTGCTAAATTAACAAAAAATTTTATAGTACATAATTTGATTTCCTGAAAAATTAAGAATTCATTTTTTTGATTATATAAGAGATCCAAAGTTTTATTTATATTATATATATATTCATAATTTTTTTTTAATATTTGGAGAGGAATTTAAGCATGAGTTTATTGGCTTACAGCTGAACTATGTTTATGTGCATTATATTCAAAAAAATTAGATATATTTAATTATTTTAAAAAAATATTTAATTATTTAAAATTAGGTATAGCTATACATTTGGATATTATATCATAATTAATGAAGAAAATTGTCAATTGAGCAAATTAAATTTTTAAATTTTTTAATTTTTTTTTTAAACTTAGGTCCGATCTATAAATATATCTATTTAAACCCTATACTTCATTATTTTAAAAATAAATTTTTAAGAGGAATTAAAAATAAATAAATTTGCAATACGATTATATTATAATCTTCAATTTTTAAGATAAATTAAATATATTTTTATAGTTGAAAATAAATATTTATTAATTTATAAAATAAAATAATACAAAATTAATTATCGACTTATGTTCATGGAAGATGAAAAACTCAAATTCAAAAACATCATTCTTATATTTTAAAATAGTGAATAGATAAATCAAACTATAATAAATCCATCTTTTTAAAAAATATATTAAATAACGTTGATATTTCATTAATCGCTAGAGGTATAAGATATTATCATTACTGCTTGGATAATTAGACATTCAATTCGTAATAGTAACGATCCAAATTTAAGTAGGTGAATGATTATATAGTAAATTATTATTATTATTATTATTATTATCATTTGCAATTCAGAAAAAAAAGGGCTTAGAATATTATAGGAAATTCAACACTTTTTTTTTTTTAAGTCTAATTAAAAGTATTACCAAAATAATAACATTTCATGATAAATTAAAAAATAAATTATGTTATACTTGATTTATGTAATAAAAAATTATTTATAAAATGTTGATCTTAATAAATAAAATTTGGATAATAAAATATTTTTTTTTTATTTTTAACATTATTTTTATCAATGAAATTCAAATTTTAATGTTTATTTTTAAAATAATCTAATTTTACCACTAATTTAAGACACTAATTAAAAATTTTATTTTTAAATAAACTTTATCATCTAAATAAACCCTTGGCTATAAAAGTAATGCCTGCCCTATATTTGCTATCATATTAAATGCACTTAATTTAATTATGACTTAAATTTATTTTCAAAATTATTTATATACTTATCATTAAGTTATTTATAGATGTGTAAAATTATAATAAAATGACTTAATAGATAAATTTATCATAAAATTATATACTCTTTTTATTAATTCTATGATTTTACTCTTAGTTATAATTATAAGAAAGAAATTATTAATTAAAAAGTTAAAATGATAAATTCATCTTTAAATTTATTATATTATATTTTTAATTTTATTTTTAATATTTAATTAAAATTAATTGAACTATTAAATTTTATAAATTTAATTAGCTGCCATTAATTTGATTTTAACAGTTTATTAAATTTACAAAGCTGGAAACCAATTATTTAATATCAAATTTATAAATTAAAATAATAATATGATACAATAAGATCAATTTCATTTCTATCTTTCAAATTGATATGCAATTATTATTATTTAAATTTAGTTTTAGTTAATATTACAACTAAATTTTATATTTAGGATAAAATTGACAGAAAAAAAAAAAGATAACAGAATATAATTATAAAAATGTGTAAAATTTATGTATTTAACTGTAATAAGACTTGATAATAATAGAAACTCAGATTAAAAACAAATTATAAAGTGGTAAATTTATTTTTCAAAATTACAGATTAACCATTAAAAATTTACTTTTTGATGTCAAATTTTAAGGCAATAAATTAACTACATAGAGGGAAAAAGAGAAAAGAGTTGATTTTGAAAGCAAAATAATGAAATTAAACCCTCCAAAAAGGCGCCAAAATTGCCACATTTCGCCTTTATCCATTAAAATTTCTCCATTTCTTCTCTATCACTAAAATGGCTGATATTGAACCTCCATCCTTCTCTCTCGGCCTGGACTTCGATGCTGAATCCGAACCCCAAATACTCACTCGCCAACATCAACTCTCCAACCTCAATCCAGCTCCAAGTCTCAGCTCCCATACCCTCTTGGACCATCATGATGAAGAAGATTTTGGACTCCGAGTTGTCGATTCTGAAGAAAAAATTTTCGATCTTCATGTTATGGATTCAGATCCCGAATCTGGGCCCCATTCGCCAAGGATATTCAAGCGGTTGAGACTAGAATCCGCAATCGGGGAATCGAGAGTGAAAGAGAAACAATAGGAGACCGTTTTTTGTGATAATGGTGACGATGAGATTGAAGAGTTCTCTTCACAGGAAGATTTTGTTAGAAGTCATAATACCCAATTGGCCATTTCTAAGAATTTACTAAATGGATTTGTTTTTAGCTTTATTTTGTGTGTAATGTTATCTAATACGTATTATCATTAGGGTTTATGTAGGAAAATTGTGGTATGTAAACAGATGGTTAGTAATGGATTTAAATGGTTATTTCTAATTTGGGATTTGTTTGTGAGAAGTTTACTAACGGTGTAGGATAAAAGTTGAATCCTTGAGTGATAGTGTGGGAACTGAGAGGTTTATGCACATAATTAAACTAGTATTTGTGATTATGTTAAACTACTTTATCTGTCTGGTAAAACTTATTAACACAGGGTAAATGAAATAATTTTTTGTTTAAAGAGTTTGGAATTAAAATTGAAATTAAAGTTAAAATTTTTAATTTCAATATTTGACAATCATTTAAAATTAAAATTAAAATTCTAACTACAATTTTATGAAATTATAATCTAATTAAAAAATTAATTCCACAATTCTATTTTTAATTCATAAGAATTATAATTTTATAATCACTATTATAATCCATTTTCCTACTGCTACACGCAGCACTATCACCAGTGTCACCTTTATCTCTAGTGGCGATGGTGGTTTCCCATAGCCGGTGACAATAGCCTCCACCGTCGATGACAGTGGCTCGCTTGACGGTCATTGCTGACAATGATGACTTGTCGAACTGTCATCGTCGGCGATTCACCATCACCACTGTCACTATTGATGATCCACTATCACTTCTAATTCAAACAAACACTTTCATTGTCATCGATTTTTTATTTAATTTTAATTTTAATTTTAATTTTTTTTTATGAAACAAACGTTATAACTTTAAAAAATTAGAATTAAAATTGAAATTCTCAATTTTAATTCTTATCCCCGTACGAAACCTAAGAGATTTTGCTGGTGTTTTAGCCGAGGAGTATGCTTTTATGCCTTTTCATTTCACTTCATCTTCTGAATTTCGAGACTTAAATAAAGGGCGAATGCTAACTAGGAACGAGCTGCATTCACCTCAGCGTTGTTATGGGTATTTCAAGTAGGTGCAGGGATATCTGCACGCAAGTGATTGTCTGAGATTTTGGGTTGACAAGGAAGCCATAAGGGAAACGTGGTAAGAAATGTAAAAGCCAATAATGGCTCAATTCTTTATTGCATCTGCTGAGGGGTTTGATATTAAAAATTCTTGGTTAAAAGGGCTTGCATGTGGCCTTTATGATAGGCACTTGGTGGGCAAGAATTGGAAGTTTTAAATAAGCAGATATAATAAACTTGGATAACTTAGCCAAGGCAAGTTAAATGAGCTCAATGCTTATTAATAGCTCAGGAAATTGTTTTTCACAATGGTCTCTTCAACAACATTATAATGCATTGGGCTGCGTGACCTAACCCTTCATGTCAAACATATATATTTCTTGACCTATGCATAGCAATGAGAAATTTAGTTGCAGGATCTTGCTAAGCAAGCATGTGTTCAGGAAAAATGTAGGCTTAAGACGTGGTCTCAGCTTAAGGTAGCTAATTGTAGGATTCACCCTGGTTACAACTTACAATTAATCCAGTTGAAATTGTGCTATATGCAATGGGGTCTTATGTCTGATTGAAACCTTTGATAGTGTAAGAGTTACCAACAGTGCCTTGTAGGCCTTCTAGGTTTTACAATTTCTTTTGAGAATTCTTTTCCATTGTCTATATTTTAGATTCTATTAATCATTGCTACATTCATAATTCATGGAAAATCTGGAATTCTTCCATAGATTGGTGCATTTACTTGTTTGTAAGGTAATTAGGTGAAGTGAATTTGCCTTATTATAGATGACAGCTTAGATGAACATGCCTAATACGTTGGTTCATTTACTTGTTTGTAATGCAACTTGGTAAAGAGGATTTGTCATATTGTAGCTGTCAGCTTGCATGATCATTCCTGATCTTTGATGTTTACTCTATAGAATGTGATTTTATGCTGTTAAATTAATGTGTTTCCTTCTTCTTGGTCATCTGTCTTTTAATCAATATCATCGACTTCATCATGTGTACATATATCAGCTATTTTTTTAGGTTAATGTTTTCGAAAATCTTAGTTGTTTGTCTAATAGCAGATGCACATCCATCAACACATAACAATTCTATATGTAGTAGCTCAAAGGTCCCACTGCATGGCTGTGGGGTTTTAACCACTCAATCATCAAGCCAGTTGAAGAAAAAGAAAAGTGAACAGGCTTCAGATGTTCCATCCTCTTCCTCTTTAGGGGCAGGCTGTAATAGGTTGTTTCCAAAGTTTACTGTCAGTCCTCTTCGAAGGTTTCAGTTAATTGATTCTGATGATGAAGAGCCTCTTGTGAGTAAAGATGTAAGCAGAAAGACTCCAAGAACTGATTCATCCTTGAAGGAGCAGCAGCCTCCAACATGTGAACAAAAGAGAAATCCATTGTCAGAGAAGCATCAAAGTGAGGATTTGTGGAAAGATTTCTGTCCAATAAAGAGTTTTCACATTCCAACTCCGGTTCTGGATGAGGTCTGTGAAGAATATTTCCAGTCCCTTCGAAATAAGAATGCAGCTCAGATATTGAGGGGTGATCTCTCTAAAGGTACCAGCGTGGGCTGTCATATTGACACAAATTGCATCACCAGCTTCAAGCATCACTGGAATTCAGCTGGCCCTATTCCTCCAGCTCATCATTATTTTTTCCATGATGATCCAAGGATTCAGACTCTAGTCCGCTGTCGCTTACCTAACTTTTCCACACTGGGCGTTGTTAACAGGGCAAATCAGCAGCCTAGTGAATCAGTTATTAATTACATGTAACTTGCTTGACATTCCTTCTATATTTCAGTTGTTTGCATCTGTCAATTGCATTATAACTAGTTCTTACAATCATTACAAGAGTCAATTCAATTTAGAAGCTTATGAGCAAGGGGCAACCCAGAGACATAACAAAGAGAGAGGCTCAACAAGGGGAAGAAACAAACCAAGAAATCAAATGCCAAAGAAGTGGCTCATGCTTCTCAAGGCTGGGTAGAGCGCAAAAGCAGTTGTGCAGGCTCAACAAGGGGAAGGAAAAAATCAAATGCCAAAGAAGTCACTCATGTTTCTCAAGGCTGTGTGGATCCCAAAAGCTGTGGTGCCACTCCCAAGGATGCTGGGAAAAAACTTGTTCATAAATGGTCAAGCTACTGGTCGCTGGTATACATCTCCTGAGGGGAAGAAGGTATATTGAATTACTGTATTCTGAAATAAAAATTTTGTACTGAATTTAAATTTTTGTAGCAATTATCAAATATTGAATTGGTTCATTTTTATGCTTTTAGGTATTTCAACCTACAGTAAATGTCATATGGGCGGATTTCTTATAGATGGTTTTTACAGTCCAATGCCATTAACCTTCAAATCTTAAAATAAACAATAAATTTCATAAACCCTTTATTTAGTTGGTAACAATTTGAATGTAAGAGCGGGAAATGGACTTTCATGAAAACAGCGAGGACTGGTTTTGAACTCCTAATTTTCTTGAACTGCTCATCCCTGTGCGATTGAGTGAGAAATTAGAATAACAGTGAAATTTATGAGGCCGAAGCTCTAAAATTGCAATAACATTAAAATTGTAGCAAATCATGGATTAGGTGTTAAACTATGATAGTTTCCTTGATTTATTAACAAATGCAAATTAGATATAATCTTTCTGGACACCTATGGAATTATGTTCTCCATGCTCTTATCATGTTACCATTTTTGCAAGTTTCCTGTTCTTAATCATTTTTGAGGTTTTTTTCATTCAATATTTTGAGTACTTTTTTTCTCCCCTTTCATGACTTGTGGCATTCTTAATCATTCCTCAAATCTTCTTTAGGTTTATGTCTCAAGAAGTGGACAGGAGTTAACGGGTCAAATTGCCTACAGACATTACAAAAAGGTAAAAACAGGAATCTCTCTCATTTTAATCTGTGAAAGAGATGTTATGTTGATATTTCATATTAGCTGTTGTGACTTTTTCTCTTTTTTTTGGTCTGACAGGATAATGGACTTAGAAAGTCCAAAAAGAAAACTTACGTCAAAAGGAAGAAAGGTTGAAGACTGAAGAGGTGTCCACCTACATACAAACTATACAAACATTTTTTTTGTTGCTATATCTGTGCCATTTCTTTCTTGTAAACATTGTAGATTTTAAATTTTAATGCAGATCTGAATTCAATTTGTTCACCTGCCAATTTAAAAAACTTTTGTGTTATATCGAAGATGCAAGCTCATTTTATACTTCAACATGAGATGGTAATGAAAGCAAAGTCCATTAATCTCTGCAATCTGCAGTCATTGATTTAGACTAGTTCAATGAGCTAGAGCGCCATGCCTTGAGAGTCTCACTCTGCAATGAAGTAGAGAATGCAATTCTTTGTCAAGCTATGCTTTTGTCTACATCTTTCCAAGACCAGTTGCATGTTCGCATATTACAAGTAATTCCTTTCTTAAAAAAATTAATCTGCAGAGTAAGAGACTAAGAGGTGCTAGCTTAGCAAGAATATCAGTAGTAACAGCACAATTTGTACACTTCTCTTTACAAGATTTGCAGAATCTTCCTCTAGAAGTCCTTGGCTCTCCTGCTGTTGGGGAGCTAGGCTACAATTACCTCAAAAAACTCACAAACTACTTGGCTCATTTGCTGCCTTAGCCACTAGTTAAGAGGCGTTGCAGATCTTATAACTTGCAAGTACTCACATAATTGAAGAGTGATAGTACAATTTTCAATTTGGAATTATATCCAGATTTGAATCCCTCACCTCCCATACTCAAATAAATAAATAAAATCAATGCAACTGAACAAATATATCAACAATCTGGCAATAGGGAGTTATGTTTAGAAAAGGAAGGGAGACTAGTCTATTTAGAGGATGAGAGTAAAATAGAGGAACAGCCAATTTAGGGGAGCAATCGAATGATTGTCTCTGGAGGCAATGCCCGTGTAATCCATAATAACAGTGCATTACCAATCAACCACGCGTAAAATATGATTACATTACAAAAAAGAGTGAAAAACAAGCAAAATTCAATTTCAACTTTTGTACATTAAACAGCATTGAAACAGACGAAAGTACGCTTTCCACAGATCAGATGCCATAAGGGTCACCCATCTTTATAAGCACCTCACAATCTGCCCTATGTAATGACATTATCAGGTTACTGACAAATAGTGAAAACAGAACACTTAATATCACTGCTAGTTTTTGTGTGTGGCCGTCAATGTGAAAAAAAATGGTATAATTAGGCTGTATAGACTCTGCTAAGCAAACTTTTCTGAAGAGGCCTTCAGAACCTTGAAGCTATTCTTGCTGGTCTGAATTTAGCGGGTAACCCTTCTTTTCCAGTATATACTTGCAAAACCTGAAATCCATAATGTTAAAGGTTACTACATTCTGAGCAGGACATTGATTTACAATCAGAAGTAATGCAATAAACAAAAAAATCGTAGCCTCATTGAATCAGGCGTTTAGTGGCAATGATCAGTGAGTTAAATATGAAATGGTAATTTATTTTAGAAACAACAGATCCCATTCAGTTATAGGTAATCATTCTTGGAAATTTTTCATATTCACTACCCATAGACATGACATATGACATAGTTATTACCATTTGTTTGAAGCAAAAAGATCACAATGGCATGAAACAAGCTCCCATATTTGCAGTAATATATTGTAGAATTGGAATAGGAAAATAAAATTTTGAACTTTCTAAAAATACAGATTTTGCAAAAAAGTATTACTTGTTTAAATCATCTGTCCTGCTCTTTATCTCCTTTGACCATAATACTGGGTTGGTGTTCTTGGGTAAAGAATCTTGTTGTTGAGTTCTGTCTCTCAACCACTTCTCTGCTTTATTGCACTCATTAATTATCTGCAAAAGGTCAAAGTTTTATTATTTAAAATAATTAAACTTCATATATGCAGTTGATATCATTTCAATACGATACCAGTTCCCTATCTTCGGATGGGAGAGAATTGACAGACATTCGATACTCCACAATGCAATTTAACAAATCTCGTTTAGCTTGTGCTCTTGCTTCTTCATCTTTATAACGGTTCTCAATGGGATCTACCAACTATTTAGAATCAGGGAAAAAAAGGTGAGGTGAGGAGAGAAAAAACAAAATGTAAACTTCAAGATTTAGAGAAGTGAAAACAACCTTCTTAAGACCCTGCATTTTTGAAGTATAAGCATTTTCAGTTTCATCATCACCATCTTCATAAAGCCACTCCTCTGTCTCTTGTAGGTTCCTGGAAATTCCCTCTCTCTCCTGATCACTAGCAAAGCTCCGATATGTGTTGAAAAGCTATTCATACAACAAGTCATTATTTCTCAAAATAGAATATTGAGGAAAATAATAGGAACTATGAAGTAGAAGCCATCTTGGAACTCGGTTGAATGATCAAGTATCTAGCAAGGGGTATGGGCATCTCAAACATTTTATCTAAATCCTTCATTCATATTATTTAGCATCACCAAGGTGAGTCATTTATAGCTAATGACATCCCAATCAGTGAGTAGCAAGATCATAATTATGTTCTACAGATACAAGTATAATGAAATTTAGAAATCAATGAGTTGACAATATATGAAACACATAGTGCACTGCACAGTATAATGCCATACAAGCATCTGTTTTATCTTTCTAGGATGTTAAACAATACATTTACCAGCATATAGTCAGTATTTTCTCTTTAAACAGATTCTCCAGAAGTGCACCGATTTCCATAAAAGCATGTCATGCAAACATGAAATTGACTATCACCAAGTAACTGAGTAGGCTAAGTTATACAAACAGAACCATATTATGGTATCTTGGGACGATACAATCAATGTGTAAGAAATTTGATGTTCTACCTTATTACGCGTCTCATAAACATATGCTTCCAATGCATTTTTTTGGTCCTTGGCTTGTTCCACAATTTTGTCCTGTTGAGCCAACTGACATTCCTTCTCTTTAGCTTTTGAAAGCTCAATCTCAGTCATTCCACCATATATGTTCCCACTAACTGGTATCTCAAGCCTCCGACTAGCTTTATATATGCCATTAGCCTGAAAACAACAAAGAAGTGCAAATGAATTTGGTATGCTTCTAAGCTTGTCCCATTTAGGTAACAACAAAAGTTAAAGAGCACCAGAACCAATATGTGTGTCAAATATTGCTAGAGATATTAAACCTATTATTGGGCTCTCACCCAAGCTTGAGCTTCTAGGTTGAATGATTCTTCAATAATATCAAAAGCCCTCTTTCAGCACTGGTCAAAATTTCATCACCCAGATACCCTCCATATTAATTAAATTTCAAATTTTCAATATAAATTAGAGGATAGCACATGTTTATTCACACTTCAATCTTAATGGGCTTTCTTGTGAAGCTGTTTATTAGGCTCCCATTTGATATCTTAAGTTTTTATGTGGAGTCAAGGCTCCACCTAAAAACCACCTTAATACAACAAGGAAGAAGTTTTTTAGAACTAGCCCCTCCATGGATTCAATAGATTTTGATATTTCATCTAACAGTTCAGTTTTTAGAGTTATGATGTGTCTTTCATTAGGATTCTGTTTTAGTTTCATGAATGCAAATTACTTATATTGAGAGAAAAATAACTAATAGATTTGATTACAGGTACATTTTATGACAAGAGAGAGTATACGTACAATATAGATAGGATCTTTGTAATGAATTTACTGAATATAAATATAATATTATTCTACATAATTATGCTAGTAAAGGTGGTTTGTTTATAATCTGATTATAAATACGTTATAAATTATTTGGCCCCTCCTAATTTTCGATCTTGGTCCATCCCTGTGTGGTCAATAAATGTAATTCATAGAGAACATTAAAGTCAAAAAATGGCGGTGGTCTTTTATATCTCTAAATTTCAGATAAAAACCATCCAATAATGGAAGGTTATGATCTCTTGAATAAGAGGGCGATACAGAAATTGTCCTAATATATCTAGAAATACACATGATGGAATAATCAGTGTAGTCAAAGGCACTCGCCTAGGCGCTAAGGCGCAGCGATAATTAAGATTAGCACTTCAAGAATATATTAGCTAGGCGCTCGCCTTTTATGCTTAGGCAAGGTTTTTGCAGTAGACACAAGGCGCGCCTCTATTAAATTCTAAGATTCTGATTTCTTTTTTACCTAAAAGTCCACCCCTTTTCTTTTATTTTTACTTAGAAAATAAGGGTAGTTTGATACTTTTTTACTTACTCTTTCCAAGAAGAAGTCTAAAAGACATTTTAATATTTCTTTTAGGGTTTTTTTTTTAATGTATATCTTATAGGATATTATACGTACAGATTTCTTTTTAGGGTTTTATCATATCAGGTTTTTTAGTATTTATCTCTTAGCCAAAGAAAAAGACTAATCCAATATAAATTCTGCACTATAGTCCCAAGTCCCAACCATGAACACCAATGATAAAAACAAATATTAAATTATTTTCTTCACAATAAAGCTGCTGCCACCTCCCTCCACTTTTTTTTTATTCTTTTTTCCTAATATTCTTTACTGTATAAACAAATTTTTTTAATCTCTCTATCTCTCTCCCTCTCCCTCTCTTTTCTTGCTATTGACAACAGTCTCTCTTCTGCCTTTTTTTTTTTTGTATTTATTTTTTCCTAATTTTACAATACATTGTCTATTCTTTTTATTCTATTTGCTTCCGGCAAAAACTACATAATCTAATTATGCTTAATTTTCATCATTTAGGCTACCGGGATTAGAGGTCACTAACCATTCAGCACCTACCAATAACAAAAAAGACCCTGGATAGAAATATAATTATTTGAAGGATACTAAAGACCCAAACTCTGTATCCTGTATTTTTTGTGATAAAACAACAAATGGTGGGATATATGGGGCAAAGCAACATCAGATTGGGGATCATAGAAATGCAAAAAGGTGTTTGAAGTGTCCTGTTAAAAATTAGCGCCTTGCTTTGTTGCGCTTTGTGCCTCAGGCGATAAGAGGACTTGTCTCCTTGAATGCGCCTTGTGCTTTTGACTACCTTGGGAATAATTTACAAGGAACTTACCGAAGTATCTGATGGTCTGGCATGCACTGTCACATCATCCTCGTCACAATTTGCAAGCTTCATCGAAGAACCAAAAGCAGAGTCAACCTCCATTTTGTCCACTTCTGCATGAGCATTGCTCCTTCTAACATGATCATCTACTTGGTCTTCCATCAACTAAAGCCATAACAAAATTTCGCCACATAAGAAATCCCTCAAACAGTGATAAAGTTAACAAGGATACAGAATTAAAGGAGTGCTCTTACTTACCAAAGCTGACTCCACCATGAAAATGCCATGAAGGTTTAAATGAACTTTAACTTTAATCCTTGCCTTTTCACTATAGGATCCTGGGAGAGGACCGATCTGCATAAATATTTTGCATCAATTCAGAAACTGTGGTTCAGTTACAGAAGTGGCATCCATGGCTATAAGGAGCCCAAGAAAGATTTACATGATATCTTTATGTAGCCAGTGTGACAAGTAAACATATTTATAAGTCCCACAAACAGTGATGGCAAACAAATAGCAAACTGTCATTGTATAGTGTGTTAATTGATCTGTAAAATAAAACAAATCTGCATATTGTAGAAAAGAAATGCCTGTTATACTGGATAACTTAGAAGCATGCCACATTAAACAATTGTCTCTAAAGCATTAGCAGCTCATGATTATATAGCATAAACAGAATCCCCTATCAGGTCTCTATGGTTCTGTTATCCAGTTGTCTATCCATCCAACAACCTTCTCATTTATATTGCCTTTATCATACTGTTAACAAATTATCCTCACAAAAACATTCCCAGAGAAACACCCTTATAATGTCTTACAATTTTCAGTTGCGGCCTTCTCAGTATGAATAAAAATCAAGCACAAGAAATGAAATGGTGTGACAAAAATTGTGCTAGATTACTGATATTTAATCATTTGTTGCATATCCTTTGTGGAAATACATCAGTTGCCTGTGGCTACTACTTGCTCGATTTGTAAATTGGTAAATCAGGGATTGTATTCCCAGTTTTGCACAACAATGGGTGATCATTAATGGTATTTCAGACCTATGCTTATCACACTCTTTGATCACTAGTAACAAGTTTACGTCAATGAGTTACCTGCCCCAGTCTATATGGGCATATTTGGTCAACTGGCACATCTAAAAGGAATCAATGTTGGACTTATTGGATTTTTAGCCATTCATGCCGAGATTTGTCATTGGGTATGCTAATCACAATCCTAATCCTAGATATTTGGTCGACTCATGTCTAGCATATGACCAGATTTATGTTTCATTTTTTCACCATTGGTAGGGAAATGCTGTATCTTTCCTCTTTCTCTTTATACAGCAAGCACACCTATCATAAAGAATTATGAGTCCAACAAACTAAAAGATGAAGAGACCCTTGAATGACCATTATGTTTCTGATAAGCAAGTATATGTCTATGAAATACTGCTTAAATATCACATATTACTCTATTTCAACAATTGAAATGTACAGACTATCTATTTAGATAAATTAGACATGGTATATTAGAACATGTGCTCAGTTACTGAAGTTACAACCACCACTAGCATCCCACTTATGAGAAAGGTAACCACATTTGGAGAAGATACAATACAGGTCTATTAAGTTCAAATGCCATTTTCATTTTGTGATGGTGTCTTGCGTTACTCATTAAATGAAACTTCTGATAATGCAAATTTCTGAAATTGGAAGATATTCGAGATTTATTTCATATCTCATTGGAGCAAAAAGAGACTTTTAAAGTGTTCTATGGTGAATCTACAACCCCGATACAGTATGTGGTAATTGATGAATACCATCATCAACTATGTCTAACAATAAACTTATCTGCCATATATGAGTCTTAAAGTAATTGTCAGATAAGCAACTCATAGCAAACAACTGGCAACCAAATCTCACATGTTATGTATTGAGGGGAAGGAGTGTAGTGCACTTACTGTGAAAGAACTAATTTTTGAAGATACACCAGGGGGCAGTTCATTCGGATTGGCATAGAATGCTTCCAAATGAAACGAACTACTTTGTTGAAATGTCAGGACTTTGATACTTGGAATGGGTTGACCTTTTGGAAACAGAACACTATTTGACCCTGTGCCAATTGTTGCTTCTTCCGATGTTATCCCAATAGAGAAAGGAAAAGAATCTTGAACCTGCATAAGAGTTATATTACTTTTTCAATAAGAATGCATCCATACATACATAAATATGTCTCTCAATACATAAATATCCAGCTGATAATTATACATTCTGTATTTCTATAATAATACCCATGTAGAGAGACACGCAGAGAGGGGGAGAGAGAGAGAGAGTTTGTCCATTACATAATAAAATTTGGCCTTGTGATTGCAACAGAAGAAAAGTGTTGCTCATAACATGATGATAAACTCTACCAGAAAAATAGAAGCAGGCAACATGAGGGGTTGAGTTTTTATCAACTTGCTTGAGCTAAAACAAATTGCATGAACTTAAGCTGGCCACCGTTTTACAAGAAAAAGAAACAAACAAATATCTATTTGGAATGGAAAATTACTGTGCTGACAGAAGGAAACGACAAAGAACATACCTTTTGACATGACAATATTTCAATATCTTATAATTCATTCAAGATACAAACCTCGTATTCTCTAACTCGAAAAGCTGGACTAAGCATTGCACACTGGAGGGCACATCCACGTGCCACACATTCACTTGCATTCAGTGTCCGGCTGGGTTCTCTCCCAAGTAGAGAAGCTAACATCTTAATAATAGCTGGTATTCTAGACCCTGAGCCAACAAGCTCAATGGAATGGATCTTCCCCACTGATATCCCAGAATCAGCCAGAGCTTTTTTGAATGGAATACTAATCCTCTCCAACAATCCTGATGCCAGCCTCTCAAATTCCTCTCTCTTAATAAAACCTTTAACATCTTTCTCATCCATCAAACACTCAATATTTAGCGGTGCCTCTGCATTTGCACTCAAAACCTTCTTCAACTTCTCACATGCTGCCCTTAACCTAGTACATGCCCTGACATTAGAATACACATCTATTTTGTAATTCTCCTTAAATTGCGCTGCAAAATAACCAAACAAAAGCTCATCAAAATCCCTGCCTCCCAAGTTGCTATCAAAAGCATGTGACAGGATCCTCATATGCCCAGCTTCAAATGATACAATAGATACTTGCATATCACAATGACCAATGTCAACAAATACGACAAATGTTGGCCCTACACTGGAGAAATCAGTTTTATAAATCCCATAACTAAGTGCTGTTGCAGTACAATCATGCATCAACCTCAAAGGCTTCAACCCAGCAATTGTTGCCGCATCCAAATATGCTTGTCTCTGCAAATCTGTGAAATATGATGGTATCCCAATTACACAATCAGCAACAGGCATTTCTAAATCTTTCTCTGTTATTTCCTTCAAATGCGAAAAGAGCATTGCCATGATCTGAACCGGTGTAAATGTATGTGTCTCACCCAAATATCTCAAATGAATCAAAATGCCACCATCCTGTCCTCCAGAAGTTTCAAATGGTAACCTTTTTAGCTCATCTTGAACATCAGAATCTGTAAAATTCCGGCCAATCAATCTCTTCACTTGAGATATTGTGGATTTTGGGTTCATCGTAGCGGAAGCAGCACCAGCAGACCCAAGAAACCGCTGTTTCTCCCCAAAACATACCACAGACGGTGTTTCACGTTTTGATTCATCATTCAACAACACATCAATTCCCCGCTGTTTTACAGCAGCAATAACACAGTTTTCATTACCGATATCAAACCCAACCACACTCATTTCAGTTCGCCAAGAGCATATATCGTAGGAAAGACAATCACAACCCAACCCCACAAATAAATAACTAAAATGAAGCTGGTTCTTCTCCTTGCTTCTCAATTAATCAACTCAAGCATTTGTTCCCAAATCCCTCAAATTTCCTACACCTCTCCTACACTTTCACTGGCCAAAGCTACAAGGAGAAAAGGAGATCAATAAATAAAACATTATAGTGAAATGTAACTAGAATTTAATTTAAATGGCATGTTTATGAACGTAAATTATCAACATTAAAATCAACCCTTTATTGAATTGCTAACAGAAGGTCGGCTAACAAAAGAAAATTCAAAATTGGATTTTCAATTCTCAAATGATCCAAACCTATAGAGAGAAACAATAGCATAATTGAGCGAACCAGACAGCCTTACATGACTTGCAAAAATTGACTCCTTTTTAAACTTTTCGAACCAATACAATAAGACCCAGAAGACCAAAATTTCAACTTTCTTCCCATTCCTCATTTTTTTCAGCAACCAAACAGAAAGGAAAATACCCAGAACCACAAAAAATCTTAATAGATAATATCAATAGACACTATAATTGATAAGGAGGTAGAGAATTGAAAATGGAAACCTAAAATCGAACAGAAACTGAAGGGGCGATAGAGAGACAAAATCTCCACTTTGCTCTCCGAGGTAATGGAACCCATTTTGGTGAAGGAAATTTATCCACTTTGTAAAAGGAAATTAAAAAAATAAAATCTTGAAATATTGGCTCTAGTACAAATTTATTAATCGTGTAGGTGTTTTCTGCAAATTTATGTAAAATAATGGGCTTAATTACAAATTTAAAATGTTTCAGATCGTTTACCTTTAACATTCACCCTTAGGTTTATTTTATTTAATAAGTGTATTCTTGCGCTAATTTATATTCAACTAAAATTAAGTCTCTTCTTTGAATTGACTCAAGTAAAATAAAATCACAATATATTAATACTCAATGCATTAATAATTTTTATTAAATGATATTTTTTTTATGATAACTACTTAAATTAATAAATTAAATTAATATTTAATTAATTAATATTTTTATTAATTAATAAAATTTTTAAGTTTTAAGTTTAAATTGTAAAATTTTAAAATATATATAGAGATTTTTTTTTTCACGAGTATTCTAAAAAATAGATATTTTATTATTTAATAATTCAAGTGAGGTGATAGTGTGCAATAAATGGTTTTAATATGTCTTTTCAATTATTCATTCACTTGGCTACCTTTTCATATGGGCAAATATTGTTGGGTATTATAAAATTTTTGGGCGTTCAAGAAAACAAAGTGTTGTTAAAAATTTAATAACTGAATTTTAAGTGTTCAGTAATATAAATTATAAAACTATTTAATATAAAATTTAATTTATAATTTTAAGTGAATTTTAATTAAATTTAAATTTTTAAAACAACGTAAGCAAATAATTTAAAATTAAAAATATTGTAAGTTTTAATTATAAGAGTTTAATTTTTAAAATGTTGAATTGAAGAAATAATAAATAATTTTTTATTCTTTGAAGAATAATTTTTTTTTTTTTGTGAAAATTAATATGTAATATCATAATATAAATATATTATATTAATTATAATAACAAGAAAATTTTAAATTTAATTAAAGCAATTAAAATAGAACATATATCATTAGATAATAATCATGATGCAAATTTAGACCTAAAAGACAAACAAATGTCAAGATTATGAAGCTTATGCAAGGACTTGGCAGTTATTTCCGTTGTTAATTTTGGTTCTGTTGCCATGGTTTGGTTCAATTTCATAGGCGTGTGTTTTGTATACATTTGCATGGGTGAAATAGAGAAGTGAAAGAGAGTTCTAAATTTCTATTATTGTCAAGAAAAAGAAAGAAATGATATGATTAGTGCCCTCATGCATTTTAAAAATGAATAATTAGGTTAGCCATGTGACAAATGAAAAAAAAATAAATTGTTTATTGTTGCTATATATTTTAATTTTTAATATTTTTTTATTTTTTAAAACAAAGTCAATACTAATGAGAAATTAAAAAAAAAAATTAGCGTCGATCAAAATAAATTAAATTTAAATTTATTTTTAAATAGAAATATATTAAAAAAAATTATTTTATATTTATTGTATTTTTTCTAAAAAAAAATAATTATTTTGAATTTAATAAAATGAATGAAAAAAATATTTGAAGTACTTTTCTTGTATTGAGGTATTAATAATTCTGATTTTTTTATTTAAAATACAAGGAAGATGGTGAGAAAAGACCAAAAATATAATAATAAAATATAGAAAACTATAAAAAAATTTTAATGCACATAGAAATTAAAAACACATATACATATAAAATAGTGATGTTTGAATTTTTGAAATCTAATGCACATCATCAAAGAATAAGATTAGTTTGACAGGAGTATAAAAAGTAAGTTTTGAGGATGAAATAAAGGGTGTGTTTGGATGGATTTTTTTAAAGTGTTTGACTAGTTAAAGAATTCAATTAAAAAATAAATTTTAAATCTTTTAATTGAGAAAATTTTAAGCATTTTTTTGATGTTTATTAAAAAATAAATTTTACTATTAAATTTTTAAAATTAATAATTTTTTATTTATAAAACTCAAATTTAGCATAATAATATCCAAACACCTACAAACTCAAGTGTGGGAGTAAGAAATGATGCGCAAGTTTGAAGATGAAGTAGTAAAGAAAAGCATATACCAATATACAAAAAGCATCATTTTTTGAACATATTTGAACCTACCATCCTTGATTTTGTTGAAGTTCAAAACATAATAACACCCAAAAAAATAAAAAATAAAAGAATATTAGAATAAAAAACACAAACAACTGTGATCCACCCAATCCTAATGATTGTTTGCTTGTGGTCATATTCCACTCTTGTATTTATTTATTAGATAGAATAGTATTATTTTGCTATATAAAATAATCCAAAACACACATGGCTTTACCAAATTCTTTCTCTACATGTAGACAAGGCCCCATAAAAAAACACCAAAAGAACATGGACATTTTGGTGCACAAAAAACATAGTGAAAATAGATGTATGATGTTAGTCTTATCAACACACAAAATGTATATAATCATTTAGTATAAAAATAATATTTAAAATATACACTAAAATATATTTTAACAATAAATATATATTTTTTTAAATAATAAATTTAAAATTAATTTTCTTCTTTCAATATTAAAAAATAATATTTAAAATAAAAAATACTAATAATTTTTTTATTTTATTGATATGTACGAATCTCATTAATTAAATATTTTTTAATTTATTAATTTAAATATCTGAAATAAAAATATATTCATTATATAAAAATAATTTTTCCTCATAAGATAATAGATTAATTTGGTTCACATTTTTTTTAAATGAAAACTATTCAACATATTTTAATTACTATTATTTGAAAATTATAGTGATTTACTTAAATATTAAATGATATTCTTATAATTAAATTAGTTAACTAAATTAATATTAAGTAGCTTCACATCATACACTTAAGAAATTATAATAATAAATTTTCATTCTAAAAAAAAGTGAATTATGATTCTTTTCATGATAAATCAAATTTTATTTAAATATATTTTTAATATGATTAAAAAATTAGATAAGTTAAAAAGAACATACTAGAAAATATTTAAAAAAAAAATTAAATAGCAGCCAAAGAAAATGGAAGACTATAGCGGATGAAGATTCAATGCACAGAAATACTCTATAGTCTCTAGTCCACATTTCCGTCTCTCATAGCGCTATGTTTCATGCTTCTTGGTCTTAACATCTTGTTTTCTTTGCCTTGAAAAACTTTTCATTCTTGTTCTTTTGTCTGAGAAGACTTTCAACAGTCTTAAGCTCTATTTTTATTTTGGATCTTCTTGAATTTTCTATTAGATTTTGCAATTTTTCTTCCAGATTTTCTCGAGAAAACATTCAAGAAAATTCATATTTGGTAAGTGAAGTTTGGCGGATATTTGTCAAAATTGTTGCTTCGGTGTCTGTTTGGTTGCCAAGAAAAAGAAGAAGAGAAGGGTGAAAATATTCTAATTTATAATATCTAATATTGCTGTCTTGACTAATCTATATAGAGTTATATTAAGATTAAATTAATTAATGAATTTTTACCTATTAAATTCATTATAAAAATTCATTATTATTAGGACATATATTAAAACATATATTAAGTGTGGCTTATTGAATTCTATCCAAGTAAGCCATTGACTTAGCTGTTAGCTGTTACAAGAGAGTCAGGATTTATTTATTCGATAGTGAAGGAGAAGTTCAGGTTGCAGTTTTCTTTTTTCCCCTGCTCTTCTTTGGAAGGTGGGATTATGCTTTTTTTTTTTCTTCTGGCTCTTTATCTTCTAGGCAACGAAACAGAAATTTATTGGTTTATTTGGGTTTTCTTTTCATGAGAGTTGAAGTTAGTTATTTTGGTGAAGTAACATCTCCTTTGTTTATTGAATTAATGTTTTGTTCTAGTGAAACTCATCTAGTTTGACTAGGAATTGATTTAGCTTTATTCTTCCTAGGTGAAATTTGAAACCCAGAGCTTTGTAGTTCATTTGGATAATTAATCATTCAGAAACTGACCATAATTCAATTCTGACTCATTTTGTTTATTTACTCGATTTATCTTGCAATACTAGCTCTAGTTTGGGATTAAGGTTAGTGGAGTTATCATACAATCTCTTTTGCTCGTCTTGTACAGGGTGATTATCTCTGTTTCGATTATAGCTCATGGAGAACACTGGAGGTGCTTCTTTTATGAGGAACAGGAGATTGGAGAGTTTCTTCCACACAAAATCCACCCCAAATGTGAAACAAACCCCCAAAAAATTGGTGAGGGAAGAAGTAGGACAAAGGCCTACAAGTGATGTTTATGTTGATGATGATGGGTGGATTTCTGCATTGGTGTCTTGTGTAAGGATTGTGGTGTGTTTTGTTTCAATGATGGTTACAACATTTGTATGGGCTTTAATCATGCTCTTGCTCTTGCCATGGCCTTATGAGAGGATCAGGCAGGGAAATATTTATGGACATGTCACTGGTAGAATGCTGGTGAGATTTGCTTCCATTTTTATTTATGATTTATTTCAAGCTTACATGTAGTTTTGAAGTAGGTGTTCATCCCATTTCATATTAATTGCTTTCATTTTTATAGTATGAATAATTTGTATAAAATAAAGCGGTGTGAAAGAAAAAGATTGCTTTTTTCCCTTTCTTCAATTTTCATTTCTTTTCCACCATTGTTGCTGAGAAAATTGAGTGAAAGAAAAGGAAAATTCATATTTATGATATTTTATATTTTCCAAATTTAAATGCTCAATTGCACTCGGGTGTTTAGTTGTCCAAGGAAAAGACAGTTTTTCCTTATTTTGTACAATTCTTAGACAATTCTGAGCATTTACTGTGGCTGATCATGGTATGTGACCACAGGCTTGCTATTAGTTGTTTGGAGATAAAATTCCTGCAGATTTAGCAGAAACATACGGTGCTCCAATTGGTCACAAGATAGTGGTAACAGAGTAAGATGAAAACATGCTTACGAGAGTATGCTTAGGAAAAGGAATTTTATTGCAAATTTTAATGTAAGTTGCATTTTATTCTTTAGACTTATAGATAGCTTGTCATTTAATCACCTTAAGGTCTGTCTTCTCTAATCCACATTTTAGGCTTTGATCCTTAGCTACTCCCTACTCAACTCCAACCTTGTAGTTAATCTATTTTGTTTAGACTAATTAAACAAAAATCTTATTGTAATTCCCTGTACTAACTTGAGACTGATCTATTATAGGGTACTTTTTCGTTTCTGAAATTATTGGAAGAGGGGTGGGGGACCAGAGTTAATAAAAGTTCTTTAATATGAACTAGTGAAATAGTGGTGAGACGTTATTATTTAATGACCTTCTGAAAGTCATCTTAGGGTACACTTTAATTTCTTTTGAGTGTTATCCAGATTTAAATACCTATATTTGACAATTTACTTTAATAATCTTTGGCTGTTTAAACTTTGTCCGCTATCATTCTGCTTTTCCTTTTAATTTTTGTTTTAGCAAAGAAAATTTTGCTAGATGATTAAAAATACAGAATTTTGATGGCAGATGTGGATCTTAGGGAATCCTGTAAAGATTGAAGGTGTTGAATTCTCAAATGAGAAGGCTATTTATATATGTAATCATGCATCACCTATAGACATTTTCCTTATGATGTGGTTAACCCCCACCGGCACCGTTGGCATTGCAAAGAAAGAGGTGCATTTTCAATCATCTTGATCTCTGACTGAACAAATACAGATATGTATATATCCTGTAAAGCTATAAACTATGGCACTTCAAGATTGATAAGCTGGGTTGCTGCAATCAATTTCTGTGCTATAAAGCAACTAGCTTTATTCCTGCCTGCTTCCAAATATAAACACCCTGTGCATACTATATTTTTTTTTCAAAGTTCAAGTACATTCCAGGAGATGATTAAAAGACTTTAGGCTCACTGATAATTGAGATTTTTATTTTTGCAGATCATATGGTACCCTCTATTTGGACAACTTTATGTATTAGCCAACCATCTTCGTATAGATCGCTCCAACCCAACTGCTGCAATTCAATCTATGAAAGAGGTAACCTTTCTCCCCTCTACATTGCTAATCATGCTGTCTGCCTATTATTTGACTCACAAAATTTTCTTTCCTCAGGCAGCTTCTGCAATTGTCAGAAACAACCTATCGTTAATAATTTTTCCTGAGGGCACTAGGTCCAAAAATGGACGGCTACTCTCCTTCAAAAAGGTAATTTATTTTGTTGTCTGAGTAAAATGTTTTTCTCACAATTATTATACAATCATGCTTTGGAGTAATAATAAAACTTGAATCATGTGTCAACTGACAAGATTCTGCATATCCTGCACAATTTCCAACGCGATTTGGTTATGAGAGACTCTTATTGCACATTGAGTGAATGCTTTACTAATGACTTTATCATACAGCTAGATTTTTTTTACCAATTGGCATTTCAGACTTGTGTTCGATAACACTGAGTTTAACTTCTTTGTTGTCTGCCCAATGTTACTCCATGAGTTCCATTGCATGATTATCTGATCTGATGATGAGCATCTTAATTTTGTTGAGCTATGAAGTAGAGAGAAGAATCCTTCACTACAGAATTTCATACTTTTAATGGTTTTCCTCAGAACGGATGCAGTTCTTCATAACCTTGTGCTCTGCTGTGCTGTTGTGCATTCTGAACATTTACTGATGCAAATGTGTAGATCACCCTTCTCAAGACTATTTTGCCTGTACTTGACTGGAGCAAAATTTCACCCTTTTCTTCATTTTGGTTTTCCATCATAGGGTTTTGTCCATTTGGCATTGCAAACACGCCTTCCAATAGTTCCGATAGTCCTTACAGGTACCCATCTAGCTTGGAGGAAAGGCAGCTTGCATGTTCGGCCAGCTCCCATAACAGTCAAGTATCTTCGTCCAATAAAAACTGATGATTGGACGGCTGAAACAATTGATGACCATGTAAAGATGGTACATAACACATATGCTGAAAATCTTCCAGAGTCTCAAAGGCCTCTTCCATAGAAAGTACCAGAAACAGTCCCTAGTCCTAGTAGAGGCATCTTCTCTTTGTGCTCAATCTGGGCAAACGTAATTTTTAGATTAGCAGACATAACGATGTTCAAACATCTGATTCTCTTGCAATAACTCTGATTGATCCATATCGGTTGCATAGTAGGTTTTCTTTGGCTTGTATAGTTAACTACTATAATTTCAACATAGATGTCATACTACCTTCTCATTCATAAAATGCAATATGAAGGTTTTTTGGTAGATATCTTGTTATGTTCATTAACTTGGTTTACATGCATATAAAATTTTAATCTTGAAAATCATTCAAGATTACCATTGCTGTAGTTGCTGCCTCTGCAGATGCATAGTAGGCCCGGCATTGATGATTTGAGACTACTACAGAATATTTAAATTAAATTATATTATATGTGATGCAATCAGATATTTTAGATATTTATAAAGAAGAATTCAAACATAGATTTATTTCGAAATCGAGAAATATATTATCAGCAGGTAAAGTAGATGCAAATATTTAATGGAATATTGTCATATGAAAGTAAGTTAACAAAATTGTTTAAAGAAAAGCAAAATAATTAAATTCTTTAAACATGGATGTGAGATGCCCAAAATTATCCTAGGCTTTGTTTTTTGAACTTTGTATTTTAGTTAAGTTCAATTGTTGGGTTTGTCATTTAATGTTAGTTTAGTTTAGGTGAAGACAATACTTTAAATAAGGCAATTCATCTCATCATTTCTTGTTCCTTCACATACCAGCAAGTCGCGTCAAAAAAAGGAATTAATTAACCTAATGCCAAAAAATAAAGGAAATCATGGACCTTAAGCAACCTGAAATCTCTAATTAGTTTAAAAATGCTTTACTTATCTAATAAAAAATCTAGATGATATCACCGGTAATTTTAAATTAATAATGCTAAAAATGACTTTAATATCTCTAAATTTCATTTATATTTCTAAAATAATTATTGAAACTAATAATGCCTCATATCTCTTAATTTTTCATATTTTTGTTTGTGATGGGAAAATCTACCATCTTCATGATGGTTTTTATAATTTTGATATGGAAAATAGATCAATAATACTTTTTAGTGATGAATTAGATCAACAACACTTTTTAGTGAAAAAAAATTTGTATTAACTTATCCAAAGTTTAAGTTAGTTTTTTTTTTTTTTTCAGAGAATCTCTTTCAGTGTTATATGCATGGTTAATAAAATTCTACTGTATCAATCCTTCGAATTAAAAAAAATTGAGATATCAGTCGGTCGAATTAAAAAAATTAAGAATTAAATTAAAGATTGGTTTGGTCAGTTTTTAAAAATTTAATTTTTAAAAATCGATTAAAAAATCAGTGAATCGATCGAACTAGATCAATTTTTTTAGTTCGGGTGGATCAAATTTTTTTTTTAATTTTTTAATTTTTAATAAAAATAATAAATATCAAATTATATTTATTTCTATTATATATATAATAAATATCAAATTATATATATATATATATATATATATATATATATATATATATATATATATCAATTTTTTTTTTTTATTTAACCCAATGGAATTTTTGACTCTCTTCTCGTGTAGGTACTATTTAGTCCATTTTTCAAGAAGTTTTGAATCGAAACACTATTCAAAGTACAATTTTTCTCTCTTCAGTTTCATGACTTTTTCAGCTATTATCGATCAAATATAAAATTTGCTTCATCCTTTTATCGGTGATATTTTAATTTGTTTTCTTTTATTTTTTTTATTGTTTTTCTGATGGTATTTTCTCTTTTAAATGGAATTTCAAGATATTAGATTTAAATCTAATATATTTTATATGTTTTGGACGTCTTTTTTTTTTTATAATATGAATGCATTTATATTCTGTTAAAAAAAATTATTGTAATTTAATATAGTTTTATACTAAGTTTTAAAATTTAAAATTAATAAAATCATAATTATTTATGAGGTGTATAACAACCTTGATTTGACTACGACAAATGACAATCAACATAATACAAGAAAAGACACCCACCCTCGTAAGTTACGATTGTATTTGATTTCTTTTTGTTTGTGATAAAATAGTATTATAATCCATTTCCACACATTTATTAATTTCAGTTTATTCACATAACATTATGATATTAAAGGAAAATAAATATTTTAATTATGATTTAATTCTAAAAATTAAATTTTAATCAAAACTCATTTATCAATTGAATTAGTTTTTAAAATTTTATTTTTAATATTATTCTAAAATAATGTTATAAGCTAAATTTCATATATTATATTAAATTTATTTCTTTAATTGAATTAAAATTAAAAATAAAAATTTTAAAAATATAATAAAGTCATTCTTTTAATGACTTGTAAGTCATGATTTTGAGACTTAAAAAATAATCTCTTTGCAAAAATATAAGATAAAATTTTATATCATTACATTAAGTCTATTCTCTCTCTATCCCACATTAATTAAAAAATACATTATGCATGATTGAGTCCATTTTATATTGTAAGCTATATTCCATGAAATTTAAAGATTTAAATTTTTAGGAATTGGATAAACAAAAGATGCTAATGAGATTTTAGTCTAACAGTAAAATTAAAACTAAGTTTTTGAGCGGTCGCACGTTTTATTTAACTTATTATTTGTATTATATATAATTTTTTTTTTTAGCAAAAAGGATAAAATAAAAAATGAGAAAAGCAAAGTAATAAAATTATACATTGTAAAATGACAGAAACCATTTGTGGGTAGGTGCCCCAAAAAAAGGGTCTCATGATTCATGAAAAGAAAAAGGTGCACTTTAAAAGTAATTAATCTTATCCCTGTTCAACAACAAAAGCAATAACATGTTTTTAAAATCAAATCGATTAAAAAATTAATAAAAATTAAAAATTAAAAAATTATAAATTCAATTAGTGTGAAAATGATTAAATAAAAAAAATTAATATATATATATAATTTGACATTTATTATATATAATAAAAATAAATATAATGTAATTATTGTTAAATAAAAATTTATATAAAATTATATTTTTTATGATATTAATTCAATCACATTAAATTAAAAGTTATATATATATATATATATAGTAAATTATGAATATTTATTTGCTTAAATATCTATTCACGCAATAGAGTAACATATAATAAAGTCATAATTTTAGCGTCGAATATATTTTAGAGTGAGATAAAATTGAAATAAAGTTATTAAAATTTTTTTAATTTATTTTAATTTAAAATAGGGCCATTTTTACTTGAAAAAAAATGATTTCATTTTGATAAAAAAAAATTAAAATTAAAAAAACTAACATGTTCAAACTGAAAAAATCAGTCTGATTTGATTGGTTTATCAGTTAATCATCTGGTTAATAGATTTTTTAACCAATTTTTGAGGGCGGGTAGATAGAGATTGACCAAATTAGTCTTTAGTTTGATTCCTAATTTTTTCAGTTAATTTTGATAACCATGACCATAACTCAGAGGGTAAAAAATTTAGAAGAATTTTCTATCTTATCTCATATCTCATATATTTCTACGTACATCACATAATTAATATAAATTATTAACTGTTAAAATATTAAAAAAAAATTAGTTTTAATTTTTTCCCTGTAAAATGATTTAATACACTAAGTTTCTCATAATCTTTCAAAAATATATTAATTCCCCCCTGACGAATGTCATAATATACTACTATATCATTCCATATAATTTTACCATTAGTCAATTCTTAGTCAACCCTATAAGGATCATACAAAGACAGAAATGCGTTTACCCTTTATTTTTAATTAATTACATTATATTTTTGCTTTAAAATTTTTTTAAGGTTAAAAAATTTATTTTCATATTTTGACAAATTTTAAAATAAAAAATAAATAAAATATATTTTTTTTAAATATTTGTTATTTTTTATTTTAAAAAATAATTTAAGAAGAAATTAAATTATTAATTAAATTATTTAATACAAATAAAAAATTTATTTTCATATTTTTGATAAATTTAAAAAAAAATTATTTTTTATTTGTTATTTTTTAAAAAATAAAATAAAAATATTTTTTAAAAATATTTTTATTTTCAAATTTGTCAAAAGTATGAAAATATATTTTTTAATCATAAAAAAAAATTTAAAGTAAAAATAGAATATAATTAATTAAAATTAAAGGGTAAGAATATTTATATTTTTTTTATTATTTTTGTAAGGTTGATTAATAATTGACTAAAGGTAAAATTGGACGGAAGGATCTAATAGTATATTATGACATTTGTCAAGGAGAAATTAATATATTTTTTGAAAGGTAAGAGAAATTTAGTATATTAGTTATTTTATAATGATGAAATTATAATTAATAAGAAAAATATAATATATATAAAAATATATAAAATAAAAAAATTTAACATAAAATCAGATAAGATTATAAAAATCCACAGGGTATCTAAAACCAGTAACCTACAGCTACTGACTCATGCTGTGGTTGACATTTTTGGTCCTCCCTTTTATTTTTTGGTTTTTTATAAGTTTTTGCCAATTCACATTTATTAAGACAGCATTTAAAGCACAGAGCTGGTTGGTGTGCCTCTTCTTCAAGTGGAAGGGACTATACATTCAGCATATTGGTTCTTATGTTTTTCTTCTTCTCTTATTTGATTCAGACCTCTCATAAAGCAATGATGTCTAAATATAGACAATAAAGAAAAAATGCAAGTTAAGAATTTAATTTATACTAAGGACTTTTTTTTTTCATTTAAAAAGGATTATTTTAAATTTTAGAAAAATATTAAGCAATTTAAAAAATTAGAAAAATAATGAGAGCAACAATGCATTTTTTTTTCATATAAAATTTTATTAATTTGAACAAATTTGAATATCTTTCCAAATATATTAATTCTTTATAATGAGAAAATACATTAAATTTGAATTTAATGGAAATAAAATTATTTATAAATATATATTTTCTTTTTTCCATTAATTTTCAGCTCCATCTAAGATTTTATTTTATTTTTTATCATATATATTTACTGGTTTAATTTAACTATACATAATAACTGTTAGTTATTATTAATAATTATTAAATAATAAATGATAGATAATTATTATATTTATTTGATAAAATTATTATTAATTATTATTATATTTAATGATTATAAAAATAAATAATATTTATTTTTTATTTGAGTAGAAATTATTTTAAAAATGTTTTAAATTAAAATTTTATAAATATCAACTATTTAATGACAGTACAATTACTATAGCTATCTAACAGCTAAACTCCTAACATGTTTGATGCAGCTCGAATTAAAAAGCTAAGCATAAAAAATTTGGTCACACAATTTTAATTGTCAATCTAGGACGGCCTACTTAGACTGGGTGACAATTTCCTCCATTACATGTGGGGTCCATTTTGTCGAGATCACATTGCAGTTTATTATTGCTTTGTCTCAAACTCTATGTCACAGTCAAGTCAACTTACTACAACGAGGGGCCACAGTGGACCTGGTCATCTCCGTCTCCTGCAAAAAATTTTTTAAAAAAAAACTTCAATTAGATTTTTCTTTTTTTGGAGGAACACTGAACAGATAAAAAAAAATCTCGAGATTCCTCAAAATTATTTTCTTAAACCAACTTTTAATATAATTTTAATCTTAATTTAATTTCGATTTCAATTTTATTGGGTTTCTCTTCTTCTTCTTCATCAGGTATGCTTCCCTTGTTGCTTGCTCTGTGAAACCCTCTGTTTTCTACTTTTTGCTGTTGTTGTTCCTTTAAATTTTTAATTTTAATTTTACTTTTTTTAAATAAATGTAAAATATTTTACTTCCAAAGAGTAACAGTTTACTAATTCAAGTTTGATTGATTTTTTTTTTGTGAACACGTTTCCTGGCTTATTTTCTGAGCAACCAAGCTTAGGCTTTAGGGTTCTGGTTAAACTAAATATGTGAAAGTTGGAGTCTTATTTTGCTTTGGGTATATGACCCTTTTAGTTTTCTAACGGTTATGTATATATTTGTTGTTTCAGGTGTTTTTAACATTGCTATGGTTGCAAGACTATAGGTGGTCTAGTTTGTTTACTGTCTCAGAATTTATGATTGGGTTTTCACTTGTGTATTTTGCTCATCATTAATCTCTCTTTGTTGTGTATTTATGTTTATTTGATTTCCTCAGCTTTTCTTACTCGTTTTTATAGTTCATGACTTTTCAAATTGAAAATACATTTATAATCTTATGAAATTGTTGTGGTAATATGACATTTCAAGCTGTTTTGCTATTGTTAGAATTCTTGATTTATAGGAATAATAAGTGATACAGAATTGCAGCTTTGCTTTGGTGCTATGGTTGCGTTCGTATTTGTCCTTTGTTAGCTTTGGCTGGCCATTTTATTGCTATTTTAAGCACTTTATCCACAAGGAATCTGTGAAAATCAAAACTTTGTGTGAATGAGAGAGCATATGCTTTGTATACATTGAACTGTAGTTTGGAAAACAGTCACTGCATGGTTGATTTTGCAAATGAAACAACTATTCCTTACTATTGATAACCCATAAGCGTGGTAATCAAGTACTTGATTGAGATCAAATGCCTCATGATTTTCTGTATTTTCCTTTATCAAGTGACAGTTAATGCAATTTGAATATTGCAAAAGCATCCACGTTGTGGCTATTCGCCTTTTTCTTCCCATTTACACGTGTTCGTATGTGTGTATTCATTATCATAGCTGTAACCATCTTAACCTTGTGTAAGTACCTTAAGAATGCTGACTTCAGGACTTTGCTAAGCAAAGTCTTATTTTCATGTTCAGGTGAAAAGATTCGGGACATTTAGAATTTATGAAATTCTCTAATTGACTTTCATGCAAGCATTATTACATAATTGATGGTTTTACTCAATTTGACCAGTAAGAGCTTCAGCATGTTACTTAGAGATAGAAGCCCTTAAGTTGCTTTAGAACTCAATGTTATAAGTAGTTGGGTTATTAAATAGACGTAGAAAAGTTTGCATTATAGTTATACTAAATTGCGCTGGTACAAGTATATATATTTATAATTTGCAAGAATTTGATGGCATACCAACTTCATGTTCCAGGCTAATTAGATATCTTAGTTTGTAATACAAGGCAAATTTTTTTATTCACTAATGTAGAGGGGCTAAATTTAATGGGCTATGTGGAATGATAAGGGAAGATTAATAAAAATATTTTATAAGTTTGGAACATGGATTTGCATTGGAGTGCTAAACAAGCAAATTGGTTGGCCTTTTTGAACTTGATTGAGTTGCTAATTTTTCCAGTTAAACCAATTTACAAGCTAATAAAAACAAAATCTCATATGCTAGGGAAAGATTAAAACTTATGATCATATTGATTTTGAAGTTTGCTAGCATTTCAAAAACTGAAATATAAAACAAGAGCCAAAAATATGTAGAAAACTATCCTTCACAAAAGGATTAGAAAAGATAAAATTGACTATAGAATATTAATGATTATCTGTAATATTGAATCATGTTATTTCAGGTTATTATATGCCAGTTGCTTTTCATGACCTTTGAAGTGGTGTAGTGATTTTTTGTGCTATTATTCTTTTGTTTGAACCTTTTACTTAATTGCAAAGGATTGTTAGTTACATATTAGACCCTTGTATCAGAAATATTTATGTCATCGATTATGGGATGCCATTGTATTTTGGCCTTTTTCAGAAGCCATTTTGGTTAAGTCTGACAAATTCATTTTTGCATTTTTTTTTTCATAGAAGATTTTGCACATTCTTTGACTGAGGACCTAAGTAGTAGAATCTAGTACAAAGTTAAATGGCCTAAAGTTGCAAATTTTGCATCGGCCACCATGTATTTATACACAGTTTTGATGACCATTTTTTTTGCTGAAGTTTATTGTTGAAAGTACGAGTATCTACACTTTCCATGTTGCTCAGATTTTCATGGTTGGTAGTAGTACAATTTGCTTCTATAAATTCAAGATTAACAGCACTTTTCACTGCAGGGAGGAGAAACCATAGAGTAGCTTCTGTGGAAGGAAGAAGAGATTATTTAATAAATTCTGAACATGAATGAAGCAAACCAAGGGAATAATCCTGATGCATTGGCAATTGTCCCTGTGAAGCGCAAGCGTGGTCGTCCACGAAAGTATCCAAGACGAGATCCGGATCATGGGAGGGATGTTCATGTTCCAATGGCTCAGAATCCAAATCATGGGGGCAGCTCTCATGTTCCACCTGGATTTGTCAGGGTAAATGGAAATCAGCCCTGTCAAGAAGATCCAGTTAACGATGACAGTGACGTCATGGTGGGTCAGGTAGTTAATGGAGTCATTGAGGCAGCATTCGATGCTGGATATTTGCTCACTGTCAGGGTTGGTAACTCGGAAACCACTTTGCGGGGTGTTGTTTTTAAGCCTGGAAATTATGTTCCTGTTTCCGCCGACAATGATGTTGCCCCAGGTGTTCAAATGATTAGAAGGAATGAGATTCCCCTCCCAAGAAAAACTTATCCTCAGGTCTATAGTCATAATCAGTCTAGGGAGAGAAATGGAGCTGCTCATGTAGCTCGAGCTGCTAATCCTGTAGTCTCCAAAATATCAAGTCCAATTTCTTCTCCTGGGATCTCAAGAGGTAATGTGGTACCTGTAGTACTCCAGCCTGTTGACTTGGCAAATGGGACTGCTGGTGAGCTGTCTTCTGTTGCAACCCAACCTATCCATGCAGTTGCCTTTAATGGCAAACAGGTGCTAGATGTTGCTCATCCATCAAATGAATTGACACCCACAAACCAAGTGAGGGCAGTTGAAACCCAGCTGCTTCACTTTCAGTCTCAAAACAACCACCAGGTAATGCTTACAGGCATACAGAATGAAGCTGGTGTTAATCAAAATTCAGCAGAGGCACTGCAAAAGACTGAAGCCAAATCAATAAAATTACCTGGTATGCCTTTTGAGAAACTGTTAACTGAAGTCATCAAGAGAACTCAAGTCCCATCACCGTCAAGAGAGACTAATACCAGCTCAGCTGTTATGTCTGCTAAAGATTCTAGCCTTGCTGCAGAAGATGGTGCCAATGATGCAGATCAGCCACTTTCTGTTGAGCCCTTCCCTGCAGTTATGTCAGGACCATTGGAGAATTATAGAACTGGCAAAATGACACAGCTTTTGCAGGTAATCAGTGTTCAACTAGAATGCAGTTAATGTTAAATCAGTTATTATGCGAACGTTAATGGCTTGTAAGCTGACTTTCATCACTTTAAGAAGGTTTTGCAGGAAAACATGACTGAAAACCAGGCAACTCCAGTGCAGGATGCAACTGCAGATCCCAGACCAAAACCAGATGAAGAAAATGGTCATTCAAAGCAGTCGTAGAGGCTTCAAGTGTCTGAAGGAATAAATGTTTCCTTGGGGACTGGTATTATGCCAGCTGGTTACTACCTAACTTGTTCATGAACAATTTGCAGCAATTGGACAATTATGTAGAAATCTTGTTATCTTAGAATAGGTAAAGGCCAAACAAAAGTGTATAATTAAACCTTACAGACCAGATGTTTTCTCTCAGACTTGAATGCTGTTCAGTTCACAGTTAGATTTGAAAAAACTAGCTGCCAGTTATCATTGAGGAAATTGTTATGTGATTGTTTGAAGTTTAGCTACTTCCATATTTTATACAGCCCTTATATTCAGGTTGTCTGAGCTGTTCCTCAGAGTTTATAATTTAATGTTAGAAAAAGAGAAAAAGACAAGGTGTTTGGTTTTTTATTTTCACACGACGGATGATATAAAAATTTGATTTTTGCATGATAAAGGGGAAGACTGCATTGGTAAAAGCTTTGGAAGTGCAATGTTTTTCCATATGGGAGATGTCTTGAACTCATTCGACGGTTAACCCAGGAGCCTATAGGTACGAAACTTGCATGATTGTCTCAAACTCTGATATCTAGGGCTCATTTGGTTTGCGGAATGGAATAGGTATTTCATGGTATTGTTTAATCTAAGAAATGAAATAGTTTTGTTTTCTATAAAATTTATTTCATAAGTTCGGAAAATATTTACCAAATATAACAGAATATGGCTAAAATTTCAATCAAAGCTTGAGATTATAAATTTATTATTCCTAAGAATAATTATTTCATATTTAATTTTGAATTATCATATTTTGTGCTATTCTATGAACTAAACGAGCAAGAAGCTCAGAATCAGCCTTGTTTTGCCATTTGGTTCTTTCAGGCAAGCTGAGAAGTTCATTCCAACTCTCACATGGCATTCCCTCGCTTAACTGTCCTGATTAATAATCATCTATTTGAGAAGCAGCTTTCATGTCCTTGTGGTGTCTTTCTTACAAGGGAAGGAGAGGAAAAAGCAAAGTTTTTACTTCCTACCTGCTTGAATGATGTAACAAGTACCAGAAGCCCAGCAGCTTTCAGAAACAAAACGTTGTAATCATGACAAATAAATTCTAGGGTTTTGAGAGGGGAAAGAGTGTTTTCTGAAACAACGCATTGGCAGTTATATACTCCATGGTAAAGGAAAGGATAGGTTTTATTCTAATCTTGCCAAGCAATCCCAAGAAATGGGATGTTAAGATAAATTAATTTTCCAAATGACCGCCTGTATCAAAACATTTTGGCTGTTGTCCGTCTGTTTCAATATATTGTACATTTCAATTCTTCCTGGCTCTAATTTCAACAACGCAACTTCCTTCTCTATAAAGGAACCTTACTCCATTTTTCCGGAATACCACCCTTATATCAGGTCTTACATCAACATCCCAGATAGAAAGAGCTTTAACCTCATATTTGAGGGACTAAAATGAAGTACCTCTATGCTAAGATGTGTTTCAAAAAAAACCTATGGCCCAAAATTTTTATCATTCATGAAAAAGAATCATGTAATTATAATAGAGGGGGAATATATTCAAGGAATCTTGGCACCGAAGAGAGCATTAGATCCTGGAACTGGAATGGGGCGATTAGCTGGAATTGGAGGCTGCAAAAGAGGAATGTGGCCTGGCATAACAAATGGTTGCTGGCCATCAGCAACAAAAGGTGGGGGTGCACACAGTTGCATGGCCTGGCCTGCTGCACTTCCTGCAATCCAAGGAAACCAGCAAGAAAATTATGTCTAAGGTAAAGAAATGAAAAGCAATGCAAGATCGATCAAGTAATGCCAAGAAAATATATAAGATTCTGTATCTATACAAGCATAGGGTATATAAAATAATGGAACCAATTCATACATGAGCAAGATGATCTAATTCTGACATAGGAAAGAAAATTAGATAGACATCAGGCCTGATATTTATATTTTCCCCTGGGATGAAGGTGTTAGCTTTCTTGAGCATGCATGCCTAATCAAACATTCAGCTTTGTGCCCACTGCTCAGACACAGCATCAAGTAAAATTGGCCTATCCTTGGACTCATCACATGTAATGCATGACAAGCTAATGCCGATACCACCTTCAAGAAGCTTTATTTCTTGTTCTCAAAAGTCTAATGTCATATTCACGTTATTTGCACCAGCAAGTAAGCTCATGTCCTTTTTCCCCCTCTTTCCCCTTCTCTTGAGAGGTGAAAGCTTGAAAAACAAGCTCACGCCAGAACATACCAAAATTTCCTATGTTCAAATTATTATGTTAAATTTGAAAGTTCTCCATTTGTGAAGTTGAAAGATAACACATTAACGCCATGCACACTTTCATTGCCACAAGTTGGAATGTTTACCTTCTGTTTACAGTTTTACAAGGCATTCATGTATCTTATCAGCTGCACAACTAGGTACACTAACAAAAACTAAGGTCATCTAAATGTACAGCCTCATCCATAGCATCTAGTGAGATGATAAGCCATGGAAACCCGTAAACCTTCTAATCCATAGCATCTAGTGAGATGATAAGCCATGGAAACCCTTAAACCTTCTAATCCATACAAAATGTTGATCAGGAAACATGAAAACCCATTTTATACCTTGGTGCTTAGGATATTGGACCTGATGTGGAGTCAACAGAGGACGTGCAGATAAAGGTGAGATAGTTGCTGTACTCTGAACCAAATCCTTCCATATGAAGCAAAAGACAATTAAATACTCAGAAAATTACATGGAAATATTCTAAGATCAGAACCCAAACAAAAAAAAATAGAATAAAATAAAATAAGAAATAGCTAAAAGATATAAGAAATGCCTCCAGAAGAAGATAAACATAAAATAATACAGAAGAGAGGAATTCAGCATGAGAAAATCAACAAATGAACTTCAAATTACTTTTCCTTCAAGACTTGCACATAAGAATGCATTACATTTCAAGTTTGTCAACAGACATGACAGATTAACTATTTCTTCACAATGATATTTCATTTTAATATTAAAAATTGCAGCTGACTAACCCCGATATCAATGATGCCTATGACCTACATTGATTCTATGATAAAGCAGTTATGATGTTTTCATATTTATTTAATAGATAGAAGCATGACAGTGAGATAGACCCTAATGAAGAAGGCCTAACAATTTTTTTTCCCGAGGTAAGGAGACCAAACACTAGATTAGAAAAGTACCATAAAAAAAATGCTATAATGAATCAAACCAACATACGCAGAAGAAATAATGCTCTAAAATTATGCTAGTTACTAGTCCATGAAACAGCAACTAAAGGTCTTATGTAATTTCTAAGATTAAATTGAGGAAACTGACAAACATCAGAGTGCTTTAATCATATTATGTTGCAGATGATATATCTTACATGAGGAACTGGCTGCACATAGACAAGCTGCCCGAGTCGTCCAACCATAACCTATGGAAAACAGAAAGTAAATTAGTACCACATAAAATACCAGTTAAGCAGTAAATAAAGCCAAAAGTCTCCTGCTATGGTATTAGAAAACAGGAACTAACTGCAAAAATAATATCCTAGGATATTTTCCTCTTTTACTTACAGCCTGAGAATTTGGAGGCACATATGCTGGTGCAGCCTGAACAGCATGATATTGACCAGCATACCTAAGTGGCTGTGTTCTGTTTCCAATGTGCCCAACCATCTGTTAACAAAAAGGGAATCCTATCAGAACTAAAACTAGCACAAAAATACTTCAAAAAGAAAATATTTTGACTCTGCCTATCCCTTCAACATTTGTCATGATACTTGGCATATCATGTGGTACTACGTCTACCCTACTAGATAAATCTAAACTCACGGAAAAAGTCAATTTCTTAAATTAATAAAATTGCTTCAAGAGCTCATCCTTTGCCTGCAAATACTGCTTATCTGGTAAGAAAAAGACAAACTTATCAACAGCCTTTGACACATATCTAGTGTATCCAAGCAAGTTCCTGAATTCTGGGAATTGTAGTCTTCTCTGAACTCATGGCATAAATTTGACTAATTCAATTTAGTCCAATGTCCTAGAACTAACCTCGGAAAAGGTTACTCTGGGTAATAAATGAGAACTATGGTGAAGTGAGATCCTCCACAGGGCAAAAGATAAAGGGGTGGTGGGGGAGATCTTCTGGAAGATACAATATTGTAAAAATAAATACCAGAGAAGAGATATAAAAGAGTTGGCGTTTTGACAAGTAGTGAAGGCCATAAAAATAAAGTCTGAATTAATGTCAGAGAATACTCAATATATAAGAACCGATAAGTTCAATTATACTTACAGGTTGTGAAAATTGAGGACCGCTACCACCATTTACAGCTGTCAAGTTAGTGTATGGAGCAAACTTAGTAGGGACAGATGGTCGAGGAACAAAAGGGCTGATCCCAACTTCTGGCTGAGCAGCAGCGGCGGCAATAGGTACCATGGGAGAGTTGCTTGGTACATATGCCATGCTTGCAACTGGTGGCAATGCTGCACTGGCTGAAATAGGAGTTGCAAAAGATGGACAGAAAATTTTTGCTCCTGGATTGAGCTTAAACTCCTGAAAAAAAGAATTTCAATATATATATATATATATATATATATATATCTTATCTTGATTCCACAAAATGATACTATGAAATCTTAAAAGTCCTAACAAACTATAGCATCACCAACAATCGTGCATAAAAACAATTACACAAAATATTTTGCAACGGATAGATAATTGATGGAAATTGTTAAAGAAACATTTTTATGCTTAAATTATAAAGCATAAAAATCTACTGGTTTTTGTATGATTAGATAATCTGTGCAGGTAAGATGAGATAAAGGGAATCAGACTTTATTGTTACCTTAGAGATTTTAGTGGATTCTAAACTTTGAGGAGAGACCACATCAACTGAAGAAGCTAATGAACTGGAACACGAATCTGAGGTCACCTCAATCAGTGGATTAGAAGCAGTTGAGATACTTGAACTAACAGCAGTTGGAGAAGCGGTGCCTGCAGAAGAAGACCTTCCACAGCAATGATTGTCTGGTTTAACAAGTGCAGGAGTTGGACGACGAGATACTCCATTAGGTAACAGTTTAACAATCATTTGCCCTTCCTCGATAGCCTTTGCTTCTGAAAGGCACGAACCAGCTGCAATGTAGAGTACTAAACTATTAAAACAGGATAGAACCAGAATGAACTAAAGCATATTCAGACTACAATCTGGGAACTTCATTAATACATCATAAAAACCAGAAAGATAATCTTATTGGACAGTCATCATGTGACCATAAAATTTTGCAACTCTAAGTAGCAAATAGTGAATAATGTTAAAACAATCATAGATCATCCAATATAGCAAGCAACTTATAGAATTTCCAAGATTTCAACACCACATAATACATTGTCTGAAATCCCATAGCATAACGATTGTTGATTGTCATTATCAAGTTCATGTAATTACTTATACACCATGAACAATGGTATTTTATTTTTTACCAGGCGGATACATAAGAGTACCGATGATTGATATCCATTGCTACCATAGAAAAATCAGAAGCCAAATAGTGGGTTTTGCCTTTATTTTCGTAACAGAAATAGTGCACATTCACATGCTACAGTCATTAAATTAGGTCTCAAATCTCAATAGCATGAAATCAAATAGTTTAGCGGATCAATAGCACAAAAATTTGGTTTAAGAGCTCACAGCAAACAGCAGGGCCTAACAAATGGATTTAACCAAATCAAAGACTGAAAATAAGGAATGCCTTCTAATTGGTCTAGAATCAGATTATCAAACCCTGCTTTGGGCATGAACTTACAGATAGGAATTGAACTTTGAACTTCATCATCCTGCATTAAACAAATGAACAAGTAAATATCTACAAATATCACTTTCTGATCCTAATAATCGGTCCTATACAAGGAAATAACTTAAGGCAGTTATGACATACACTCTTTTCTCTTTGAAGTTCAAACTTCTGTTTGTGATGATCCTGCTCTGCTTGCGATCCATCATCTCCAATCTGTCTGTCAGAAAAATAATTGATAGGGATCTGAAATTAGAAAGAATTTAAATGAGGAAGTAATTGTAAGGTAATTATTTAAAATCAAGTCATCACTTAACATAGATAGAAATGTAAGAATTTAAATGAGGAAGTGATTGTAAGGTAATTATTTAAAATGAAGTCATCACTTAACATAGATAGAAATGTGTCTACAAGTCTATATTGAAAAAGGAAAATCAATAATTAGTAATATTGATGCGCAAAAGATTCAAGTTATAACCTGCATGCTCCTGCCATGCAGTGACAAGGCATAGAATGCTAAGAACCAAATTTAAATGTGGCCACCAGTATAATCATCAAGTATTAGATTAAAACTTGGAAAAGCAAAATAAATTATACCTTACAATATCTGAGGCATCCAAAGCTTCTACACTCTGCATTGAATAAAAATAAATCAAACAAAAAATTTAAAAGAAACAAGTGACAGTTATGAATCTCTCTCTTGCCACCTTTCTCTATCTCACTCTCACAAACACACCTCTTAAAAAGTGTCCCCTCACTTTAGGAATTAGATTTTCACGTAGACTCATTTAAGCTACAATAGATCTGAGGAGTGAAGGTCTATCAGGCTACATCAATCCATCAGATCAACCAAACCATTTAATTGGATCCATTTCAGAATATAGGAAGCTTTTGAACAAGCCCAATAATCTTAAAAAACAACTCTGACACTCAATATGGTAAGTAGCCAATTCCGCAGATTATGAGCCAGATACTCGTGACATCTTCTGATGTTTATAGAAATTATTACTGAATATGAGTACATGATTCTAGAAACTCTTTCCCTATTAGACCCGAAAAACATAAATCTAGAATAGATGAGAATACCTTACCTTTAAAATATTTAGTCCATTTTTCTTTCCATGTTCATCTTCTATGGCAGTTCTTGTATGATTTATTGAAATTTTTTTCCCCTCATACTCCTTCCCAGTTTTTGTTGGCATGAAATTATTAGAAGAATTATTCTTGCTCTTGGTTGAAATCCTACTTCAACAAGTACAGTGAGTACATAGTTCCATTAAATATAGCAAAACTCTAAGTATAACTTTAGATACTGATTACAAAGTTCCATTCAGTATAGCAAACTGTTACTACAACTTTAGATACCGAACAATTTATATGAAAGAGCAAGCCAGTGTTATACATGAATTTCAAAATAATATGGATGCCCATTTTTAGCTTCAAATACATGAAAAAAACTTAGGCTAAAGCTATTTAAATATATCTATAAGGAAGAGGTTGTATGGACATAACAATTTCAGCATTACATGGTCATAAAGTTTGATGTAATTATACCTACAGCAAAAAATTCCACTAATTATTGCATCTAAATTTTCAAAGTACTTTCACAAGTACATAATTTAATGTAATCTTTATCATAAGCAAAGTAAACAAAAGAAAGAAGTTTCTACACATGCATCTAATAGCTAATTTTGAAAACAATGCAAAAAAGAGGAAGAAAATAATTTAACTTTAAATCATTAGTATTAGCAAACAAATTTGAAAAATTGTGATCCACAATCCAAATCCAACAACGGCAATATCTGTTTTCAATAATTTTCTTTTTGTCCGCAGACCTATTAGATTCTTTTGCTTCATTCACTACAATCTCAGAAGAGGAAGCATTGGCTACAGCGGCTTCTAAATCATCACTAGCTGCATTTCCCATGACACCGTCAGCTGGGAATAGAACTCCCTATACAAAAATCAGATCCCCACGCATATCAGGCAGATTGCTCAATGTTGTATCCACATTACAAAAAATGATCGATTAAAAATGGAATAAGTGGCTTACCTTAGCAATAACTTGAACAAGATCACCTGAAAGAATAACAAGTGTTTCTATCACACTCTCATTAGCTACATTTGCTTCATATTTCCCCTTCTTAGTCAATTTTGCTTCCTTCAACACAATACCTACATAAAATAACATAAGTCAACTCCATAAAATTACTAAAAATTTAAAAAATCCCCCCATTTCAAGCCATGCTTTTGTTTCATTGTTCTTCCTTGCTGAAGGGGACAAGTAGAATACAGAACAGCCAAACTCTCGATTGTTTAATAAAAAATTGTACATTATTGGCATAAACCCAGATCAAAATTCAATCTTGATCCATCAACACTAAACAATACTATCTAATTTCTCTAGAACATTAAAAACCCAGATACAATTTCTCATAAAAATCAAAACCCAATACAAATTTGATCCAAAAAATACGACCACAAAATCAATTCAATAGATTCATAACCATAACACAAACAAATAAAAAAAAAAGACACGTACCATAGTCTTTGTCAACAGAGGCTGTGTGGAAGATTCCAGAATAGACAGAGCCATCTCTGACATGAACGTCAACAGGGAGCCCAATAATACACATGGTAGCAAACAACAAAGCCTCGCTTAAACAAGTCTCTGTTTCAGCTTCTGGTCTGTTTTTGTAACCCATCAGCTTTTTTCTTTATCTTCTCTCTGGGTTTTAGGAAAGAGCAATCAATTAAACTCTCTATGCAAATCTTTTATTGTATATATGCATAAAGGGTAGAGGTTTGAGAGTAATGGCGTTAGCAAAATTTGTGTTGTGTTGGAAAGAAAGATCTGATAAGTGAGGTATGCCCTGTTTCTGTGTCAAGTGCTCTGAATAAAGTAATCAACAAAGACAAGAAGGAGAATTGGGAATACGTTTCTTTTCTCTGTTTTGTTTTGTTTCAAAGGCTTTTATACATACAACAAAATATTTGGCTTAGGATGTAATTTAATTTAATTTAATTAAGACGGTCCACTCTTTTTATTTTTTGAACATGTTATTTGCCATCTCTACATTAACATATTCATATATTATTTTTTATTTAAATATATAATAAAAAAGTATTTTGTGATTTCAAGCATTTTTATTTCAAACTTAAAATTTTATTAAACCATAGCATCCCAATTTGCATATGCAATATAATAAAAAAAATTTATAAAAAATATTAATACATAATTACAAATATAAGAGTGTGAAAAACCTTTTTAAGAGTATCAATTTCATCTCTCATTTGAAACAAATGAAAATTATTAACTATGTAAGTTAGGTTGGAATTCAAACTATTTCTTATTATTTATTTATTTTATCTAATAGAAAATTTAATATTATTATTATATATGTATTTAAAAATAATAGTAATAAACATTTGCATGTGAGAGAATTATAATATTGTACAATGTTTTATGTTTTAATTTACACTCATTATAAATTTATTTTATATGTTATCTACTGGGTTAGTTGGGTAACACTTGAGAGGATTCCTTTATATTTACTAAGATATTTGTTAAAAGTAAAGGTGAAATTATTTAGAATTGAAAATCACCAATATCAATCTTGCCCCCTTAAATTAAAAAAATATATATTAATTTTAGATGTTTAATTGTTTATGAAAATAGTGTAATTTTTATGATTTGTTCAAATCGGATTATGTTGTTAGGCCAATAGTTATACTCTAACTAGGATGACAAAACAGCATATCAAAATTGAAATTGTACCTTCTCAAAAATAAAATTACTGAATATATTTATTTTTCTTTTTAAATATTACCAATGTGAAAAAAAAAAAAAAAAGTTTTGGTAGCAATATTGTTAATTAACAAAGAGGAAGCATGCGCATTGAGATATAATTTAATAATAAATATATATTTTTTAATAATAAACTTAAAATTATTTTTTTTTAGTACTCAAAAATAAAAAAAAATATCATAAGAGGAAACGTATTTTTTAAATTATCTTAGTTTTGTTGTTAAAAGTCCGAGTTTGGCCCAATCTGATCCGAATTATTATATTATATAATATAATATTTATAATATTATTATTTTATTTTTATTTAATAGAAAAATTAAATTTAAATAAGTGTTTGTGCGAACCTTGTTCATATAAATAAAAATTTATAATTATTTATTTATTTTTATTTTTTATATTTATAGTTAAAGCATACTAAGATTACAATTAAGGAATTCATAAATGATATTTTTTTTATTATTTATAATATCAGCTCAATAATTGAATTATAATTAATAAAGAGATAAATTGATTATTATAAAAATTTCAATTTTGATATATTCTTTTGTCAACTAAATTCACCATTACAAAAAGCTAAATTTTAACATATTTTTTACTAATAATTTATAATATTAACACGTATCTATAATTAATTAATAACTGAGTTTATGATATAAAAATATATATATATATATTTAAAGAACAATAAAAACCAAACATCCAATTTAAAAAAAAAAAAAAAACTATTATCACCTAAATTATAGGATTGAAATTGAGAAAAATTAGTAGCTAATTTTAGCAAATATCATAATATATATATAATGGAAATCCTACTCTCTTTTCTCATCTTCAAATACAATAACATAAATATTTGTTAATAGTTGTGTGTTTCTCTTCTTAGGTTAACAATTATGACTATTGCCAAAGGATTTATCATTTCTTGTTTTTGCATGCTTGTGATTAGCACAAATTTGGCAAGAGAAACAGAAGCATTTCGGTTTCTCCTTTCTTATAAAAGCTTTGGAGAAGAAGCAAAAGCACCCATTCCAAACTATGAAGAAGATGAATTAGCATCCACTCCTAGCTATGGAGGATATGCAAATACACCTCTTAAGGAAGGAGAAAGTGTTATAAGTTTTGGAGCTATAAGTAAAGGTGATCCTATCTATTGTGGTATCAATAATGAGAGATGCAAAAGAAAACAACAAGCCAATCCATATGAAAGAGGTTGCAATGGTATCACTAGATGCAGAAGTCAAGGAAAGTAAAAGGAGCTAATTGGTAAAAAAATATATATTAAAAGGATATTTGAAGAGCAACATGCAACTACTAATTTAGATGTAAATGATTATTATGCTAATAAGGCTTATTCCAAAGCCCATAATTTTTGTATTTGGTTATGATCAATATATATAACTCATTTTTTTATTTTTTATTAAATTGCATTGTTAATTAGATAATATGATTTTATTATTGGTGTTATGTGATGATTAATCAATGCTTTAATAATGTTTAAGTTTTTCCTCCCTTTTTTTAGCAAAGTAATCAACATATAATGGAAGATGAGTATTTATGATATATTATTTCATTATTTTCTTTTTTTTTTAATAATTTTTTCTCAATTTTTTGTACTATCATATGCCACGTTCAAAATATACCATTCATATTAAGAATATAAAATTCATAAGAAAAAAAATTATGGTTAATTCGGAACCTTATATGATCAAATAAATGAGAAAAATGATTTTATTTTATTTTAAATAAATTTTAATAACTAATGAAATTTATTTATAAATAAGTTTTATGTTTGATATTCTAATTTTTCAAGTATAAAATTTACTTGCAAAATTAATTAATTTTAATTAAATTAAAAAAAGTGAAAATTATAGCCTTATTAATTTAAATTTCATTCATAAATTTTACCAAATTCAATAAAATTTTTTTAAATTTAAAAAATTCGATAGGATTATAAATTAATTTCTATTTGTATTAAGCATGAAATGCATAAATTTTAAAAATAGATTTCATAAAAATATCAAAACTATATATACCAAATAGACTTTGGATAAATAAATGGACAAATATCTTTATGTTTTATTTTATTTTTCTTGAACGTATGATCTCAAAGTCATAATAATAAAAATATAATAATTAAAAGTTTGAATATTTATTTTATTACATTAAAAAAAAGGGAAAATGATTACCATAATATGGTGTAATTTGAAATTTGCCAAAATACAGTATATAGAGAACCTCTACACGAGCCTAGCACGTGACTCATTTTGTAGTATGACGGTACACGATGCGTACGTATATAAAATCTACTGTCTGTTTGCGTACGTATATGAGATCTCCTATCAGTTCCGACTTCTTTAAAATCTCACCTTATTTGAGCCGAAACAACAGAAACAGAACGCAATATGAATATTAAGAAAACCCACAAATTTCTCTGTAATTCTCTCTCTTGTCGGTAAATCTCTTCATTTACTGATTTTGCATGTCAAGAAAGAGACATTAAAGAGAATTTTTTTCTTTGGATTTTTATTTGAATTTCAATCAGTATTTTTATATACTTATCTTGTTAGTTATTCCTTGCTCTGAGTTTTAAAGAAAAGGTAAAGAAGTGAAAAACTTTGATTGAATTATTGATTAAGAGAGTAAGGAATTTTGGGTTAAATTTAGGTTACTGATCATGGAGAATATGGCAGCTGGGACTTTTGATGTTTCATGGGGGAGGGAGTTATGTAATTACGCGAAAAGGGATTGTTATAACTTATAAGAATGTTGCTTGTGTTTCCTTTGTGGCTCTATTGATAGAAAGAATGGGAATTGTTTATCAGTGGATCATAGAGGCAGTGGTGGTTATGAGAAGGAAAGGGTTAAGAGTAGTGAAATAAAAAGTGAAGGTTGAATTGAGTTGCCTCCTTGTAAGAAAAGGAGGATGAGGCCAATTGTTTCGGATAGAGATGAGGCCAATTGTTTCGGATAGAGATGACAAAGGAATTGGGGCTTTGTTCGATAATAGACTGGTAATAAAGAATGCTTCTGTATCTAAATGTATATCCATGAATCAAGGAAAAGGAGAGGAAATTTTGTTGGTAGATCCAGTGGTGAGACATGGATTGGTGGGATCTAGGTTGCCTGTTTCTCAAACTAACATGTGCCCCTCATTGCCAATAGAGGATTATTTGGATGATGAGCAAAATGAAGTTCAGGTGGAAAAAGAAAAATGCTTTCAAACACGGGACAACTCAATGTCTAGGCGGCCATCTGATTGTGAATCTCCAAGAAATGTATCTCTAGTTAATAAGGACACCTTTTCTGCTAGGGAGGAAGTGGTTCCTGTTGGAAAATGAAGATTGAACAAGAGAGAGATAAGATAATATTTGCAGTAATTTATTCATTGATCAAGATCATTATTTATACAGTTTTTGCAAGAATCAAATCAAATCAGATGCAACAAATAAATCTTAACTGATGCAGAAATATCTGCAACAAAATTTAAAATCCCTAAAGACTAGCTAACAACTTCAATCTGTATTTGAAATCCAACAACCTTCTCTTTTAGCAGTTTTATTTTCTTCAGACAATACTTATTTTTTAGACAGCAGCTCTTTGAGCTAAATTCAACACTCCTTCTTAGCTTTAGAGCTGCAAACCCCAAGTCTCTTTCTCAAGAATTCAAATCTATCTTTTGAAAGAGCCTTGGTTAAAATATCAGCAATTTGAGTCTCTGTGTTACAGTAGACCAATCGAATTTCTCCTTCCTTTTGCACTTCCCTTAGAAAATAAAACTTCATTTTAAAATGCTTTGTCTTGCCATGAAACACTGGATTATTAGAAATTGAAATTGCAGCCAGATTATCTACAAAAATCTGTGTGCTTTCCTTTTGTTCAACATGCAAATCTGCCAAAAGCTTTCTGAGTCAAAGAGCTTGATTCACAGCAGCTGTAGCAGCAACATATTCTGCTTCAGCTGTAGATTGAGCAATCACTTCTTGTTTTTTGGAACACCAAGAGAAAATGGCTGACCCAAAGCTAAAGCAATATCCAAAGATACTTCTCATATCATCAACACACCCAGCCCAATCACTGTCAAAATACCCATGAAATGTTAAGTTTTCTGCTTGACAAAACTTCAAACCATAGTCAATTGTACCCTTGATGTATCTAACAATTCTTTTTGCAGCTTGAAGGTGAACTACCCCAAGTCTCTTTCGCAAGAATTCAAATCTATCTTTTGAAAGAGCCTTGGTTAAAATATCAGCAATTTGAGTCTCTGTGTTACAGTAGACCAATCGAATTTCTCCTTCCTTTTGCACTTCCCTTAGAAAATAAAGCTTCATCTTAAAATGCTTTGTCTTGCCATGAAACACTGGATTATTAGAAATTGAAATTGCAGCCAGATTATCTACAAAAATCTGTG
>CANXYC010769880.1:0-11840 GCA_948193065.1 Aleurites moluccanus | reverse complement strand
TTTTTTTTTTGTTTTTTTGTTTATTTTTTCTTTTTTTTTTTGTTGGTGTTTTTTTTTTTTTTTTTTTTTTTTTTTTTTTTTTTTTTTTTTTTTTTTTTTTTTTTTTTTTGGTTTTTTTTTTTTTTTTTTTTTTTTTTTTTTTTTTTTTTTTTTTTTTGTTTTGTCTCTTTTTTTTTTTTTTTTTTTTTTTTTTTTTATTTTTTTTTTTGCCCCCCCCCCCCCCCCCCCCCTAATTAAGAGAAGGGTGGGCAAAATCTGACAAAGAAGCAACACAACACTATGATCTTAACAGTTGAGATTCTTTTGAAGGTTATGGATTGATTTTCAGACTTGTAACTGTTGTTCAAGCTCTTCTTTTATTTTTATATTTTTAATTTAAATTTATAAAAATATAATAACGTGAAAGAAAAAATAACGAGGCAACTTTATATAAATTTAATTTTAAAAAAAATATTACTTAATTGAAATTGAATGGGTACACTCTGTCAAACTCACATTTGCATGGCATATTAACTAAATAAGCTACACAATAATATATATATATTTTTTTATGTTAAATTAGTTGTATTTGTCCATGTTCTTCCAATGCTCCAGCACAAAGAAAAATTAACAGTATAGCAAAACACCATATCTACGACTGTTCCAACATATATATATATATACCCATCATATATATATATATATATATATAATCCATATATATACCCATCATATGTAATAAAATATATATATGTAGAATTTCAAATAAAATCAAATTAATTAAAAACAAAGTCCATATTAATTTCTCTCTCCATTTCATGTTATGCAATGTCGCTTCCCTTTTTTTTTTTTATTTTAAGATAATGTCTGATGAGAAATAAAATGTAAGCTTTTTTTTTTTTGTCCAAAAAAATAATTTAATAAGAGAACGTTTCATTTAATTATCAATAGGCCCAATCCTTTAAGACCCTATTTGTTGAAGCCTAATTCGACCTTAAGAGACCCAGGAGCCTAAAGCCCTAAGATACTTGGCCATCCAGGCGGCTCAGTGATGAAGCGCCTCAATACCTCTTTATATTTCTAAAGATCATCTATCCAGGGTGAATCAATCTCTTTACTTGGTCTAAGATGCCTTGTGGGTGATCTCTCACACTGATAAGTAAGATGAATTACATTTAAAATAAAGCTATTGGTACAGCATGCAAAGCATATCCCCTTTCACATGCAATACTGAAATACATGTTGCATGATGCTAAGGGACTGATATAATGAATGTTGCTTATTATATCAGTTCAAACTTCACCTTACTATATTTACCATGTTGCCACTTGATCATCTAATTTATTCCAACAATCAAAACAACCCTGTATAAAAGAAAAAGTCATCAAACTATGCAAGGTAATTAATTCCATCAATTTTCATATCTTTCTCTCATTGAAAACTCTTCTCTAGAACCAAAAAATTAATGATATCTTCTTTATCAAAATTCTTTTATCTCTAAACTTCTAACTTAAATATCTAAAGATTTTGACTTGCACTCTTCTACCAATCACACTATGATCAAACTCTAATTAATATCCCTTTTCTCTAATCTTCTCATTCGTCTAAATTCTACTGTCATTTACTCTTCTTTTTTTAATAATACAAAATTTTATAAGTAGAAAAAAATATTTTTATGTTATAATTAAATAATTAAAATTTTTATTAACCAATTATCCCTTAAAAAGATGAATGGAAACGTATTTTAACTATAATATTAACTAGATGCATTAAAGAAGGGAAATGCCTTTTCATTTAGAAGTAAAGTAAAATTAATATATTTTCCTTGATCCTTTGTTCCTCCAAAATAAAGCAGAAAGGTAATTATATTGTGTTTTAAACTTAACTTTAATATTTAAAACGTTGAAATAATGAAAAAAATGGTTTTTATGATATATAACTTGATAAAGTTTCAATAAAATTTTAGTGAATTAAAAAATAAAAGAAATTAGGTAAAGTATGAAGGAGACAAGATTGTCGAACAGACAAAGCTATTTACATAATTATATTATTATATAGGCATGCAACATGCTCAAAATTGAATGAATTTGAAATAATAAGAATTAAGAAGTAAATTGATTCGTTCGTTGACCAAGCTTAGTACCTAAATTTTAGGTATTTATATAATACCTAATACCTAATTGCCTTAAAGTTAACCTATAAAACATGGAATCTAATTCTATTACAACTAATCAATTAATTAGTATAACGAAGAACCTGCTAATACCAAAAAAATTATTCATAAGAGTTTATTTAAAATTAAACTTAATATTTTTTTAATATTATTTTTGATATTTTAATATGAGTAGTCTATAATATTATTTTATTATTAAAAAATTTATGTAGTCTATAATATATAAGCTTTTTGTGCCTGTTCATTTGATAAATCTTACACTATATATCTACCCCACCATAAGTTCAATTTACATTAGTAATTTGTTTGCTTAGAGTATTAAACTATAAGACTCCGTTTTGGGATAACAATTAAAATTGAAATTGAGAATTTTAATTCTAATTTTAATTTTTTAGAATTAAAATTCTGTTAAAATTATAATTTTAATATTTATTTTACATAAAAAATTAAAATTAAATAAAAAATTGGTGACGATAAAAGTGTTTATTTGAGTTGCAAGTGGTGGTGGATCAATGACGGTGACGGTCCGACGAGTCATCGTCGTCAGCAGTGACAGTTCGACAAATTATCATCGTCAGTCATGGCCATCAGGCGAGCCACCGTCGCTGGAGGTGATAGACCACCGTCGCCGGTGGTGATTCTAGAGATGGAGATGACAATGACAGTGATGCTGAATATGACAGTGGGAAAGAGGATTGTAGTAGTGATTATGAAATTATAATTATTATGAGTTAAGAATAAAATTGTGAAATTAATTTTTTAATTATATTACAATTCCATAAAATTGTAATATTATATATTCAATTCTAATTCTAATTCAGACTCTTCAAACGAAATCTAAGATTAATTAATTAAGTTAGCTGATTAATAAAATTAATCATTAATATAATATGTGAACACGTATATTTAAATAATTTTATTTTTCTCTATAAATAAATAAATGAAAATTGAGAGGAGATTCTCTCTCTCACTCTCACTCTCTCTCTCTCAAGATTCATTTTTTTCTATTTTTCTCATCTTCAAGTACTCTCACAATCTAACTTAAGTATTAGAATCCCCTCTTTAATACAATCTTTTGATCTTTGATCCATCTTTTTTTTATTTCAAATTATTTTATATATATATATCAGACTTACAAAAGTAATACCGCTTCATTTTAGGCATGAGCGTATAATACTTAATTATTTGCCAAATGGAAACATGAATTTGAATCCACAATTGATTGCGTTGTAATGACTACCGACTGCTCAACTGAAGCCACCATACAATGGCAAATGGAAAATTCGGTGGAAGACACTTTCTCTCGGCATCATTATTTTTAGGAAAAAATTACATTATTAGGGTATAAATTTTTTAAGATTTGTTATTTTATTTTTTGTATAATTTTTTTTATTCAAAAAATTTATCAACTTTTAAAAAATATTTTCTGTGTTTTTAACTGCTATTTATAACTAAATATTGATTTACAATTTTCTTTTTCTTAATTTATAATTTTTTAATTTTATTTAAAATCTTATTTTAATATTTAATATCTATAATTTTTTATTATTATTTTTTCCTTAATTTTAGTGATGAATTTCGCGGTTTATCGTATACCTACAGGATGAAGAAGAATAGTTGTTAAAGTGGATGTCAAAATTGTGAGAGAAAATAAAAGTATTAAAAGTTAAGATCAGAGATCATCATCATTTATTTTTGTTGTGTTTCTGGGATAAACATTTTTTTTTTTATTGGTTTTTGTTGCTTTTGGGCTTAGAATGACCTATAAGAATATAAATATTATGTTGCTATATCATTGTTAGGTTTTATTTTTAAATGTGTAAGATTTTATATTAAAAATATATGAAATTAAAAAGCAACATATATATATATATATATATATATATATATATATGAAAATGATTCATAAATTTAATGTCATATAATTTTAAATAGAAGTATGGTGTCAAGTTAATGTTTTTCACTTAAACTCGTCATGATAATTTTTTAATTATGTAGGCTCTTCGATCCTAACAATATCAATAAATTTTTTTTTTAATGAAAAAAATTAATATTTTTTTAATAAATTTAATTTTCATCAAAATTTAAATTTAAAATCTCATATGTCAAAATTAATTCCAATATTGCTAAGCTAAAAATTAATTGTTTGCTTCATTTTATTTCATCAACATACCACCCCAAAAAAAAAATAAGGGATAATTATAAATATAATATCTAAACTTTTTAAAATTTTATATTTTGGTGCCTAAACTAAATTTTTTTATAATAAAGTGTCTAAACGATAAAAAATATATCAAAATGATGTTTTTCACCTGAAAAATTTATGAGTGTCATGTATATATTATGGGACCCGTTTTTGTGAAAAATCGTATTGCCACATCAACTTCCCAATGTGAAATGACCAAAATAATATCATTTTCATCTCCTTCTCCATCTCCATTTCCAAAATCTGCTTCTATTTTCTCATCCTTTTTATGTTGTTTCAATTTCTTTGTATATTTTATTTTCTTCATCTCCTTTACTATCCATATTCCAACGCAACATTATCAATATTCTCCATTTTGCTTTTGCTTTTACTTTTGTTTCTACCTTCTCCATTTGCCATTTCTTCTTCTCAAATAATGAAAACTCACAAAAACCACAAAGATTTTTTCTTGTTTATAAATTAACTAACCCAAAACCTAAAATGCAATCTAGACACAGACCCATTATAAATTTGGTTGTGATTATTATTTTGTAATTGAAAAAAATTATGTTCTGATCCCACAATTTCTATTTTTTCATCTTCTACATCGTTAATGTCTAAGTGGTGTTGCTGTATTCTTATTTTAATTTTGAGCTTTTTGATCAAAGATTTTTGAAAGTGATGGAGAGGCTTTCTAAATTCTTAATGATTATTTATGAAACTTTCCTTGAATTTGAAATCCATAAAGTGATTTTCAAGAAATTTAAATCCTAACTTCTTTTTGCAAACCAGAAGCTAAATTTCCAAGAAACTCAAATCATATATTTTCTTTGCAAAAATATTTTCTATCAATATTCTTTTCAGGAGTGAAAATGGTGGAGATGGGTGGAGCGATGGCTAAAGGTGGAGGAGGAGAAATTAGAGCAGAGAGAATATTCAATGATGAATTGTTTAGTGGAAAAAATATAGGATAAGAAAAAGGGGAAAAAAGAGTGAGTATTCTTGTTGAAGAGAGAGATATTATAGCCATTTGATATTGTGTTTTCTCTATATGTGAACTGTTGGGAGAATGAAAGAGAGAGTGAATGAGGTTTGAAGAAGAAGCATAGAATAAGGAAAATGAATGTTTATTGCTGTAATGGTGCTGAATATTATAGATTGGTCATTACTTTTCCATTTCCTCTTTTTGAGGGAGTAATTTTAGGCATTGTATAAATGAAAAAAGAGAGAATTACTTCAGGATTTTGGAGATGAAGAAAGAGAAGGAAAAGGAAATGAGACGTTAGGTAACTGATTTGGCAATATGATTTATCACAAAAATGGGTTTCATAACGTACATATGGTACTTAGACAAGTTTTTTCGATAAAAAATATTATTTTAATATATTTTTAATCGTTCAAATATATAATTATAAAAAATTCTAATTCATACATTAAAATAAAAAATCTCAAAAAATAACAAACGTGATTTTGAATGTCACAGCAGGTGGCTCCCAGAGTGAGGTGACATGTATTAGTGTTGTGTACGTCATCGACAAGTCATTATATCAATACCGTACGACAGGCACGTGCCGGTTAGCCCAACCTTTTGGGAATTCGATTCCATATGGGTTCGATTTGGTATTTTTTTTTTGGTGGGTGGGAACGGGGAACCGCACCTAGCTTTATCCCTAACAAATCCCAACTGCCCTTTATTAAAATAATAATTAATTAATAATAAATCAAAAGCATTTGGCTATTTGGTTGGTGGCCGAACTGGATCAAACCTTGGCTACATTATTGGAAGTTCTTCAAGTCTCTTATTTTGACCTGTAACCCTTCATACTTCATAGGATGGAGTTGGTGAAGACTTGATACCAACCACCATTTCAAATCATTCAAATATTGTAGAATTTACTAAAACAGTTTAATTAAATTTTAAAAACTATAATTAGAGATTAAGCATTTCTTGTGCATTAATTATTGTGATCTTCTTGTGAAATCGTAAAATAATTTTTAATTAGACTTTTGTACTCTAAATTGTAATATTATAATTTTCTTTAACATAATAATTTACTATTTTAATCAGATAATAATCTCGTTTTTAGTATTTATTTTTTATGAAAAAAATAGAATATAAAATTGAGAAATTAATGAATTAATAATTTTTTATGTAGTTATTCGTTTGTGTTCTATGAAAATTCCAAGGGATTTAAATAATATGTTTAATTTATGTTTCTTGAACTCAATTAGAATTGTTTATTATTTTTCTTACCAACCACTTGTTTTCTTTCACTACAACAAAACAAAAATATGTATTAGTGATATTTAATATTTATCTCTAAAGCATATTTACCTTTAATTTGTTTAGTTTTCTCTCTCTTAATGTTTAATTTCCAGTGTCTTTCACAGAAACTTCGTCCAACGCACAATTGGTGGAAGCCCTCAAATTTATTCTTAAAACTTTGGATTTGCTATTAGTAAATTGGAAAAGCCAAAAATAGGTAGAATCAAATCGATTTAATTTTAATATAAAAAATAGAATAAATTAAAAATAAGATTTAATTTGTATATATATATATATATATATATATATATATATATATATTCACATATTTTTTTTTAAATAATATTAATTTAAATTTAAAAAAATTATCTATCCATGAAAATTAATTAAAAATAAATAAATAAAATATAATTATTAAGAAAAAATATAAATTTTGAATGTATTAAATAACGAAATAGTAAATTTTATGTATTGAATTATTTTCAAGGTTTTTTTTTTTTTTTTTTAGGGGAAAAAAGATAACTTTATTAAGTAATAATGGGGAGGTCAGAGATAATAGTTTCCTCAAGGGAACTAGGGATCTGACTCCAATACATAAATTCAGGAAACATAAAAATTGATTTGGCTAAATAATAGGCAACTTGATTTGCATTACGACTAGTCCAAACCAGTTGTCAATTCACCCGCCTAAGAAAAAAAAAGTTAGAACATTTGCACATAATCTCCAAACTCAGAAAAATCAGTACAATGAGAATTCAAAGCATTGATCACATTTTTGGAATCACTTTCAAAGATGACATTAGTATACCCCAACCTATCAATCCGGCTTAGGACTTCCTTCAAACCCATTATTTCTGCTTCGCGGGGTAAAAAAATACCAGGGGAAGACCAGCAGCAACACCCCAAGAGCAAACCTTCACAATTTCGTAGGACAGCTCCAAAATATGTGTAATTTGTATTGTCTTTGAAGCCTCCATCAATATTGCATTTGGCATAACCAACAACCGGAGGTTTTCACAGCTGAGTAACAGGCACGGCAGGCCCAGAATAAGTAGGAGAGTCTGTATGGGCTCTCCGCCATGCTTCCACCAGCTCGTTACCTGTTTGAACAACCACAGATGCAGGGAGGGATTTGTTGTTCCACAACAGATTATTTCGTTGTTTCCAAATACCCCACATAATAGTAGCTAGTTTCCCCACATCAAAAAGTGGCCAATTTCCAAAATATTAAGAAGCACAGTTCCAAAATTATGACTAACATTTGAAGTCACCGAAATGTAATCAATTGCAAGACAGAAGGTAGTGAAAGGACATACCAGAAATAAATGATGATCATCTTCCTGTTGATGGTCGCAGAAAAGGCAATTAGTAGGAATGTTAATACCCCATTGTTGAAGCTTGCATTTAGTTGGAATACATCCACTACACAGTCTGCAAAGTTTTTTTTATCATCAACATTTTATCAGTATTTTTTTTCACAAATTTATAATAAAATAATAATAATTTATAAAAAATATTTTTGATTTGAAATTGATAATTCGAAGGTGATAAATCTAATCAAACCAAAAATTTAACTATAATGGTGATTTAATAAAAATTCTTCAAACCAATCATATCGAACCGATGTCATCATAATTAAAAGATAAATCCATTTCACTATACCAAAAGATATTTTCATATATATATATATTTTGAAAATTCACAAGATGTCTTTATATTTTAAAAGTTTCGTCAGTGGTATTAATTTAAAAAATTTAAATTAGTTAACATTTAAATTCAATACCTCTCGTTATAAATTATTATCACCCAAGAATTTAATAAAAATTTATATATCATTAAATTGATCTTTCGAGTTAAAGATATTCTCGTATTATTATAATATCTATAAGGATAAAAAATAATGCTAATACTTTATTAATTAAAATTTTTTTTTGGAATATATCAAAATCATCATTGAAAACTATTAAATACTATTTTCCAATTAGTTTTTATTTTAATAATATTAAAAATTTAATAGTTAAGAAATTTCAAATTTGAATTATAAATATAAAAAAGAGGAAAAACTATCTCTAAAAGACTTGAACAATGATTTTTTTTTTTTAATTTTCAATTTATGGTATTAACTTTAAAAAAGGAAATAAAAACAACTTTATTCCAACGAATCATTTTTTCGGTTATGGAAGAATATAACGGAAGGAATCGCTTTCAATTATTAAATGACTCCCTTTACCAAATTATATTGCCGGCGGCGCTAAATATTCCAAAGTATTTTCCTTGTATATATTGCGTATCACAACTTTTTTACTTGTAATTTGATGTATTATGATATTGTGTTAAAAATATAGTAGTCCCTTTTATATTTTTAACTTAGTAATTTTTTTAACTTCTTATTTATACCTTGTCAAAATAATAAATCGATTAAATCATAAATATGCTCTATTTTATTTTTTATATTTAATAAAATTAATTATTATTTTTTAAAAATTATGAAAAATATTAATTACTGAAAAAATTCTCTGTGATTTTTATTAATTATTAGTTATTAAATATTAAAAATTATCTATTATTATTATAGACATTTAACAAAAAAAAAGAAAAAGAAAATGTAATTAACTTGATGGTTAACAACATATTAAAATTTAATTTAGTTAAGAGTTCAAGCCCATTTTTATAGTCATTTTAATCATACATTATTATTATTATTATTATTTAAAATAACATACCTTTATTCATAATATTTTTAAAATTATAATAAACCAAAATTTCAAATAACTATTTTCATAAAATAGTTTCACTATCATTTATATATATCACTTTTAAATATATTACTGAAAATAAATAAATTTTCTTAAAAATTAGAATTTTAAAATTTATAAATAAATATAATTGATTTTTTGTATGTATAAATATATATATATATTAAATAAGTTGTGTTTCATGAACTACTGTCGTTTTTATTTTTTATTTTTTTCAGTTTCATATACAAAGTTACAAACTAATTTCTTGCTCGATATATATTTGGTATTTGTCCACTCTTGAACGAAACATATCTTCTTGTTTATACATTTTAGTTATATTTCCATTTTCAGAATGAAAAAAAAAATAAAAATCCTAAGGGCAACCGGGAACTGAATCCACGCGCAATGCTACGCGTGGAATTTAACAATTGGCTTCGGAATCAAACCAAACTCCAAATCTCCAATAAACCAAGCTAATAACTCAAGCCATAAAGTCTCGACCCACCACCGATAAGGGTTGGTGAATGACCGGTTACTCCCGGTATTTTTCACAAATAATAATATTTTCATACCTAAAAACCTAATCAGCCAGATTTTACTTTTCAAAACCTTCCAATGTCTCTTTCTCCCACCAACCACAAACAATAGCATGCCCCCAAATTCAGACATCCAATGGCTCTATTTTGTCCTCAAAACCAATTAGCAACCATCAGATACAGTTTCTCAATAAATAAATAAAAAAAATTAACCGCCCCATCCGGTTTCTAGTTGGTAGGTTAGGCTCTTTATTCTATAAATAACGGGCGTCAAAAGACTCAGAGGTCACCGCTTGCTTTGGAGTCTGGTTAGAGACATATTACAAAGGTCTAGATCTGTACGGTGACTCTAGTCGAAGGTACCTTTCCCTACCGTATCGCCATGGATTTCATTATATTTTCTTGTTTTCTTCGTTGTTCTTGTTTCCCAATAAGCTTCTGTTTTTATTTTTCGGCGGTGTTTGTTGCTTTAATGAGTAAGTTTTGTTCAAATGCTTACAGATCTGGTTGTTTATGGTTTAGGCTTCTGTGAGTTCAGAGCTTTAAGCTGGTTGTTTTGGGAGATTTGAACATCTAAGCGTCTTTTTTTTAGCATTTTAAGTCTTGAGTTTGACTTCACCATGGAGCTTTCTTTGTAGAAATCAATGTCATTATCGCTTGTTTCTAGTTTCACCTTAATGCTAGTAATTTTTTTATAGTCTCTAAAGCCTGAATTTGTTACCTTTACATTTCTGGTTGGATAATAGCAGATCTGATAATATTTTTTCCAATTTATAGCTCTGTGATTAGATTTTTTCAAAGATTGACCTGCTAGTTTTTACCATTTTTGCATACTAGACGGGATTATTTAGTAATAGGAATATAATTCCTTTCCATTATGTCAATCTGGTGTAGATCTAGTGGGTGTTCATTCTGATTTCAAAGTTAATTTTGTGATCTCAGATATGCAGCTAGAAATGAATACTTTCTTCTTCTAGTGATTCTGTCGGTGGGGATTTCCTGCTTTTACTTGATAATGAATGAAACGAGGAGCAAAAGCGGGGGGTGGAGGGGGAAAAAAAAAGAACTATTACGGGTCTAAAATTCACCAAAAATCAAAGATACTTTCACTATGCACTTTTTGATTGTACAACTAATATATTCATCATGCTGCTTGGTAACATGATATGTTTTTGAGTTTCCTTTTGGCAAATGCTATTTCTACGGCATGGATGACTATGTCCACACTGTGGAGTACACTATTTTGTTAATTATAATTATGGATCCCACAGCCACTCGAGCAGTCGAAATAAGAATCCGCAATATTTATTGGGTTCTAGGTCTTTTATGGCTTTCTCTTATTCTGATTATAAAGGTTCTCCTTCCCTCTGTTATTGCTCTTTTTGGAACATTGACTTTTTAGGCATTATCAAGCCAATATCTTGTACTCAGATTCTCCCCTCTTGCAAGCTGTTATCATAAAGTTCGAAGAAATCTAATCAGAATTTATTTGATTTTATTCTCTATGCTATATTCCCATGCATCTAAGTAAGCTTAGATTTCACGGAGTTGCTTTTCATTACCATATTAAGGTGTTTTCTGTCTTTGTGATATGCAGCTCAAGGAAATGGAGACCTTTCTCTTCACCTCTGAGTCTGTGAATGAGGGCCACCCTGACAAACTCTGCGACCAGATCTCTGATGCAGTACTTGACGCCTGCCTTGAGCAGGATCCTGACAGCAAGGTTGCCTGTGAAACATGCACTAAGACCAACATGGTCATGGTCTTCGGAGAAATTACCACCAAAGCTGAGGTAGACTATGAGAAGATAGTTCGTGACACCTGCCGTGCAATTGGATTTGTTTCAGATGATGTTGGTCTTGATGCTGACAAATGCAAGGTCCTAGTTAACATTGAGCAACAGAGCCCTGATATTGCTCAGGGTGTCCATGGCCACTTCACCAAGCGCCCAGAAGAGATTGGT
>CANXYC010769691.1:0-11325 GCA_948193065.1 Aleurites moluccanus | reverse complement strand
CATAGTCCTATTTTAGGGGAAATGCTGTCGAATTTTCTTCAGCATTTTCATAATTAATTGGGTTATATTTGATTGTTGCATGTCATTTAGGTTGTCATTTGGGTTCTACGCAGTACTGGTCGCTTATGCATCACCCGTACCCTAGGATCGTCACGACTTCCGAGATAGGTCGTGACACTCTCCCATTTCCATTTGTAACCTATCCTCTTCTTGAACACACATAGTCATTAATTCATTGATTGACTATTTGTCCTTATGTGTGTTGTAAGAAATCTTAAAGGGTCCATATTGTTGTGGGAGAGTGTTCAAAATATAATGAACCAGAAATGACTCTGACATGTCAACTTCGAAGGATTTCAATTGAGCCGCAATGTCTCTCATCTACTTGATGTGCTCTCGCATACCTCTTAATGCAGTGAGCCTTTGAGATGAAAATCTCATTATTAGGGTGCTTGCTAAAGCCTTTTCTGAAGACTGAAATTGATCATCAATAGCCTTCAAAAGAGACTTAACATTAGTATGCTACTCGACTGAATCACGAATACCAGCTGAGATCTTAGTCTTAATAAACATGACAGAGAGACGATTAGATCGCTCCCATTTCTCATATCTATCGACCTCATTAAAAATGTTGGTTTCAGTAATAGGTGGTGGTTCATCTTTCCTTATAGCATAATCGATATCCATCCACCCTAATTGAAGAATAATTCTTTCCTTCCAGACTTTATAGTTATCACCCCTCAGTTCGGGAACATCAAATTTCATATCAGAAGTATATTGTAAGGCTGCATAATATTAAAATACACATGCTTATTTCATAAAATTTTAGGCAACATTTAATTAATCATAATTTATCAATACAAATTATGTGAAAATGTGAATTAATTTAACATATCAAAACTACATGTGGGTTGAATTTTAATACAAGTCAATTCACATTTATCCTTATGATGATACTAGTAAATTTATATTTCTCAATTTCTTGTGGGTAAATTAAGAAATATAATCTACCATAATATTCTAATTTAATTAAATTAATATAAAAATTTCTTGTGGGATAAATTTTAATATATTAATTTAACTAATTACAACTAATGCCTTTTTTATAATTTATGTGATTTTTGAGGCCTTAATTATATATAATTTAAGCAATTAAAGATGCTGAGGCTATTTTTAAATTAATTAAATTATACATAAAAATCACTAGGTATTTATTAATTTTGTGCATAATTTATCACATATAACTGCATATATTTAATTATAACTTAAAAATAAAATATGCAAATAATTAACCAAAAAATAATAAATAAAAAATGTACAAAATAATTAAAATTATGGACTAAATTAAAAAAAAATTAATTTTTTAGGGACTAAAATGTAAAAAATTTGAATTTTCGGGTCATAAATTAATAAAATGAAAAATTCTGGGCTCAATTTGAAAGAAACAGTAAATTCGGAGTTTAATTTTAAAGAATAGAAAATTCGGGGTCAAAATTATAATAAAATAAAAATTAAATGATCAATCTGAAAGAATTCGATAATGTGGGGACCAATCTGTAATTTCTGAAAATGTCATCCAACACCCATCCATCTAAATGACACGTAGTTTCGTTACCACATAAAACGACTTGTCATTTTTTACTGAAGGCAACCAAACATAATACAAAACGACATGTCGTTTAGGTCGTCTTCAACCTTCAGTCGGGTCAAACCAATTCGAAATCGACCCAGATTCGACCCGATTCAAAACCCATCTGTTTCTACTCCATTTTTTCACCATTTTTTATGTTTTTCAAGCTTAAAATCATTATTTAATGAATTTAAATTAGTTTTAAGCCATTAAAACATTATTATAACGTCAAAATCCAAAATTTCAAAAAATTTACAGAAAATTCAAATTCAAATTTTCTGAATTTTATTCGATTTTAATGCTTTATAATCCCATAAAACAAGCAAATTATGTTCTGATATCAAATATAAGAGCAAATTATATAAAACATGAATAGCTAAAATAAAATTAAAAAAAAATAATCATGCTTTATATATATAACATAATATTGCGAAAATTACACCATAAATATCTCAAGCCATTGCTTGTTATTGTTGCAGGAATAGCTACGAATTACAGAGGTAATTTTCTGGATTTTTCTCTCAAATTTAAATGGTGAATTTTGTGTATTTTGAGAGCAAATCTAGGAACCTCTACACATACCATTCACCATTAACTGCCTATTATAATTAATGGTGATAATGGGTAGTTTTTTACAGAAAATGAAAGAAGAAAATGAAGAGAGAAGTGAACCACTATCTTTAATGGAGTGGCCAACTCCATTAAAAAGGAAACTAAAAATTAAAAATAACTTTCAATTGTTTGATTCGCATTTAGGTTAAAAAAATTTAATTTTAAAAATTATCTTGAAAAATTAAATTAAAAACTCTTTTAATTTTATTAATAGACTCTATTTGAGAAAAAACTCATTTAGAAAAATTAAATTAAATTTTATTAATAAAATTGAACTGACATTTTGTGCAAAAATTATTATAAAAATTATATATGTAAATAATGAATTCAAATTATTTTATTTTTAATTAAATATGTATATTTATTTAATAATATTAAAATTTAAAAATTATGATATATATTTGTGTAATTTAATGATAAATTAAATCTTATAATTAAATTAGATTTTTGTGAAATGACATAGTTTTTATTTATTTTAAATTTATTTTTATACTAAAATAATTAAATTTTATAAATTATCTCATGTCAAATATAAAATTAATAAAATTAAATTCATTAGAATTAAATTTTTATAAAACCTCAGCAAAATAAATCAAGAAAAAAGAATTATTGGCACATGAAAAATGCCAAAAATTCTCAAGAATTAAGCAGAATATAACTAATAAAGGTTACTAGAAATGAAAAAAATAAAGTAAAGAGAAATATATTTATTTAAGAAAATAAAAGAAAAAAAGTAGTCAAGGTGAGAGAACACGCGCAAGATGAGCATATAGAAATGGCAGAGAGAATCTCACCTTTAAGAGAGAGAAAAAAATTAAAAACAGTTAATATAGCAAAGAAAAAAATAAAAGGACAAACTTGTAAGATAAAAATTTATGCATTTATTAAATTGTGATCATAGTCTTTTTTACTGTGATAATAAAATTACCCAATTTTAAAATACAAGTAAAACAATATGAGACAACAAAAGAAAACTGTAACGAATATCTGAGAAGAATGGATATGAAAGATGAAATTCGACCAAATGAAAATTAAAACTATAAATAAAAGAAGAAGAAGAAGAGTACATGTGGATAATGAGAGAGAAATTTAAAATTTTAATGAGGCCAAAATAATAAAAGATTTTTCTTAGAGTAGTTATAAGGATTAGAAATATTATTTATATTGATAATGCATGTAAGTCACGTGTCAACTTTTGATTATAATAATGGCCAGTAATGATCACGAGATAATTAAAGAGGAAATTACATTATATACGTTATTTTTTATTTTCTATTTAATAATAAGACCAGTGTTTATTTTTTTCACTTTTATACTTTTATATATTATAAATTTACGCTCTTTAGATTTATTTTTTTCTTCTTTACTATTTATTTGCTTCTTTGGCTTTATATGTTTCTCTCTTTATCATGCAAGCTCAAAAAAGTCGTTATATCTGATTTTTCAAGAATTTCATCATTTGTTTGGCATCCAAAAATTAGAGAGAGAAAATATGTGAAAATCTTATCATGCTTTTTTTTTTTTTTTTTTTTTTTTCCGCATTGTTTCTTTGGATTTGGTTGGATGGCTTTTTCAACTTTTTCTTCTTTCTCTTATAAAATTTTTCATCAATCGAAAAATCGAATTAGAGTTTTCACTGCTATGTATTAAGAAGTGTAAAAAATTATCTAGGATTAATTTAGATATGAGATAAGGTAAAAAAAATTTTAAAAAAAAAAAATTCTCATTCTTCTAATGCTGTTAATTTTCAGAAGAGTTTGAAGATGAGAAAATTTATTTTGAAGAAGATTTCTAAAAATCGGATGTTGATTTCAAAGAATTTTTTTTGTATATGTTTATTATATATGTGGTATATGTTTATTATATATTTAGTATATATTTATTATATAATAGTTGTTGATAATGAAAGGGATTGCTTATTTATTGATTGATTGCTGTAAAAAAATTTGATGTTATTTAGTTGCATTAGATGAAAAAAAAAAAAAGCCCCTTATTTATTGGTTGGTTTTAATTTTGGTTGTTTTTGTGTTAATTTTTAATATATTTCTTTATTTTTATGGTATATGTTTGTTGTATATTATTTTTTATTAATTATTATGTATTTGGTTGATTTTAGTTATATGTTTGGTTGATTTTAGGTATATGTTGTAGTATATGTTAATATCCTTTGAGTTATTAGTAGGTCAAAAAAAACTTTATCTTTTTTTAATAATTTTGATTTTAAATTGTTAATCGAGGTTGATTATATTGTTAATGCAACTATTATTTTGAAGCTAGTTGTGATTATTTTTATCATAGTTATTTTTTATTAATTATTTTATTTTTGTTATATATTTGATTGATTTTAATTATGTGTTTGGTTGATTTTAGGTATATGTTGTAGTATATGTTATTATACTTTAAAATATATATTTATTAATGTTTATGTTTTTATTTTGTTGATTTTAAGTTCTAATTAAAATTTTGGCAGATATTTTTCAGAGATTTTGACGATATTGAAACTATCTTAAAAAATACCATAAAATTAAAAATATTTAATTAGGAAGCAATATATTTATAAACTTCTTTTTATAACCGTATTTTTAAATTTATTTTTCACTTTCTCGATATTTTTGTAAAAACCCTATAATTGAATCTAATGGTGTTGAAGGTTTCAAGGCTTTGGGGGTCCACTCTTGATGGACTTGTACATTAATGGACTTTGTTTCTGGGCTTTTGTTATTATATGAAAGTAATCAGCCATATACTCACCTCGTATTCGCCTCACTAATTTTCTATCCGTTTCATTACCTGTCTCGCTTCGTGTTCGAGGTAAAGAAAAAAACAGAACGAACGGATAAAATAAGTAGGATAAAATATTTATAAATTAATATTATTAAGATTCATAAATTTTATTAATTAAAAAAAATATTAATTTAATCAATTAATTTAAATTAAAAATTTTAAAAAATTATTATATAATAGAGATTATTAATTTATATAAATTTTATTGTATATCTGTTTATCTATCTATTTTATTAATTTTTTTTATCAAATTTAAAAAAAAAGGAAAAAATAATTTTTTTTTAATAATAATAACTGGACCCTAAACTTGTAACAGATTTAAAAATTAAAATTTATATCCGTCCCATCAATAATATGGCGAATAATACCCGAATTATTAGGACTGAGTCAAATCGAATATCCATCGATCATGTTAAAATGTCGTTCCTCAAAATAATTATAATAATTTAAAGGATTTAATTACTATTTTCCTCTTATAAAATGACCTAATATATTAAGTTTCCTCTAACATTTTAAAAATATATTAATTCTTCCTCAACGAATGTCCCATTATACTAATATCCCATTCCGTTTAATTTTACCGTTAGTCAATCCTAAAATAGCCAATAAAAATAATAAAAACATAAAAATGTTCTTAGTTTTTATTTTTAATTAATTACATTTTATTTTTGATTTAAATTTTTTTTTAAGGTTAAAAAATTTATTTTTATATTTTTTGATAAATTTAAAAATAAATAATAAATAATAATATTTTTTAAAAAATATTTTTTATTTTTTATTTTTTATTTTTTATTTTAAAAAATAATTTAAGAAGAAATTAAATTATTTTTTTAATTTTTTAATACAAATAAAAAATTCATTTTCATATTTTTGACAAATTTAAAAATAAAAAGTAAAAATATTTTTTAATTTTTATTTTTAAAAATAAAATAAAAAATATTTTTATTTATTTTTATTTTTAAATTTATCAAAAAATATGAAAATACATTTTTTAACCCTAACAAATATTTTTTAAAGTAAATATAGAATGTAATTAATTAAAAATAAAGGATATAAGTATTTCTATATTTTTACTGTCCTTCTTAATTATTTTAGAATTGACAAACTGTAAAATTAAACGGAATAATCTAATAATATATTGTGACATTGATTAAAATAGAGTAAATATATTTTTAAAATGTCAGAAAACTTAATACATTAAATTATTTTGCAAAGAAAAAATAATAATTAACCATAATCTAAACTCTAAATCATCTAATTTTTAATTTAAAATTATATATAAATTATATAATTCATAATTTATTTAAATTTTAATCCATAATTTTTTAAATAAATTCATAATTTTTTATTTTTACTAATTTTATAATTGAATCGAATTTGAAAATATTAAAAAAAATTCGGAATAGTAAATTCGGAGCGGAAAGGGATGGCGCAAAAAGACTATAAAAGGCCTAAACCATCCATTAATCTCATTGAGGAATGAAATATTTTCGACGAGTTAAGGGATTGACATTTGACGGGGAGCTTTTGCGGTGACGGATCAAATGGCCTCCTCTAATGTGGGCTTTTCATTTTCCTCTAAATTTCCTTATTATTGTTTGTTGATGCATTTGGAAAACCATTTAGGTGCAAAGAACGAAAGAAGCCCTTCCAATAATCTGCCTACAAACTAACTTTCCTCCAAACTTCTTTTACTCCCTCCATTTCATTTATATAGATAAAATTTTTAACCTAAATATTTTATCTATATAAATGAAATGGAGGAAGTAAAAAATAGATTTAGTCTAAAATATAAAATTTATTTTATTCTTTTTTAATTTATAAAATACATTAATTATATGATAATTTCTATATAATGATAAATAATTTTCATACTGTATTAAATTAAATTATATTATCAAAAATAAATTAACATATCTATTTTCAACTTTTACTTATCCCTTTATATTTTTTGATACCATCTAATAAATTTTTTTATTATAATTTTTATGAATAATTAAAATAATAAAATAAAAGTAACATTAATTGATGAGATAAGGGTAAATTAAAAAAAAATTAATTAAAAAAAATTATTATTTTTTAATTATTATAAGAAATAATTATGTCTATATAAATAAAACGAGAGAGTATTAGTATTTGTTAATGGCCTTGGATAACAATTTTGGTGGCCTAGGCATAAAGAAGCCCGGCCCAATCACTTGCTCTCGTTCCTTTCCTGTGTTCAATTTCTAGCAAAACTACGTAGTACGTACTACGATTTCGAATCGAAATCCAAAAGCATTACTGTCTGCTCTCTCATTATGCACACCCTTACTCTTTTGCCATATTTTATTCTACTATTCACTTAATTTGTGCATTTTGTTTGACATATTGTAGTATATAATATAAGGTTAATTACTTTTTTTTTTTTTTATAGAATGATTTGATATATTAAATTTTTTTATAATTTTTTAAAAATATATTAATTTTTTTTAAACGAATGTTATAATATATTATTAAATTTTTTTATTTAATTTTATCATTATTCAATTTTAAAATGATCAATAATAACAGTAAAAAAATAAAAAAATAATCTTTAATAGTATATTTTTAAAAATTATCATTAAAAGAAATTAATGTATTTTTAAAAATTTTAAAAAAATTTAATGTATTGATTATTTTACTGAGAAAAAATAATAATTAATCTTATAATATATATATATATATATATAAAAAGAACAAACACAAAAAAATATTTTGTGATTTGGATGATATTTACTTTGAGGTATGTGATTTTTTTTTTTTATATAAAAAGAGATGTGTGTTTTGTTTCGGTTCATACCGCCAATACTGTTTATTTACATTGTGCTGATGTGACTTATGTGAATTCCACTTTTTTTACTTTTTTCTTATTTTAATGCAAGTGGATTTTTAACCATCCACGTGATAATTTTTGTTTTTTAAAAAAATTAAAAATTAAAAAATAAAAATAATATTTTGTATTTTAAATTTGTTATTTATTATTTTAAACTAATTAAATTAAAAAAGGTTAAATATCAAAAAATGAAAAAAAAATAAAAATAAATCTTTCTGTATCTTCTTCTTCGCCATAGCCATTAGCAACTACCCACAAAAATGAACAGAAAATAGGACTATGATCTTCCATGATTGTGATTTGTTCAGTTATTGTTTTCTCCACTCCAAGTGAAACAAAGTGCAACCAACCGAGAAAAGAACAATACCAAACCGTAATAAAAAACCTTAACAGATTCATTTTCAATTCAGGAAAGTATTTTTTGGCCAGTGATCGATTCGAGACAACTGCTATGTGAATTTCCGGTGGGAGCTGGAGAATGACCTGGATCGGTGACGATATAGACGATGAGCAACCTCGTGGTTCTCGGGCCTTAATTTGAGTTGATCGTGCCTTATAATTTCTCAGAAGTATGGAAAGGGCTTTTTGGGTGGGTTTGGTCTTTGGAGCCTTTGCTTTCATGGACGGGGTTGCTCTCCTTTTTGCTCTTGCATTGAAGGTCAAGCCACAGTAACGTTCAAAGCCGAGGATAGATAGTGTCAAAGGAAAATATGCTCTCTATTGGTGACGATATACGTCAATTGATCATCGATTGGCCGAGCAAAACAGCCAACGACAGTCTGAGGCTTCACCTGTGAAGCCCCGTAACTTTCCGATCTGTGCGCTTATTTTGTTCAAAGAAGAAGATGATATTTGAGAATTGGGATTTTAAGTTTTAATTTTTAATAAAAATTTAAAATTTACTTTTTAAATTATTAATATTTAATATTTTATTATTAAAAATAAATAAATTACCACGTGAATAATTAAAAATTTATATGCCATTAAAATCAGAAAAAAAAAGTAAAAATGGAGTCCACATAAATTATATCATGGCCACATAATTGTTTGGTTGACCAATTAAACACTCTTAATTACCGATTGTCAATATGCACATAACTAATTGAAAAAATTTATATTGTTTGGTTGACCAACTAAAAATTCTGATTATAGCAAAAAAAATTTCCAATCGGTAAATCTCATAAACAGTTATAAGCTGCTTTTTGCGATTGACGATTTGACAATCACACTTTTACACCAATAGCACATTAAGACCTGAACCGTTAATTGGTATCGGAACAAATCACCAATCTATTTTTATAAAAAAAAAAACACATAAAGTTAAAAGTGAAAACAACCCAAACTATAATATACCTTTTTATACTTATTCTTAAAAATTAAAATAAAATATTATTTAATTTTTAAAATTTAACGAAAATAATAATTATGTCCCTATATTTTCATAAAATATCTATTGCGTCCCTTACATTTGATTCTTTTATACCAATTAATCATTCTGTGATTTTTTTTTCAAATTTTTTGCTAAAAAATTGAAAAAGTAAATTAAAATAACTTATTTTCCTAAAATACCCTATTTTCAACCTTTTATTTTTTAATTCATTTTCTTTTAATTTTCCTTTATTTTCTTCCCATTTTTCTTCATAAAAAGCCCCCATTTAAATATTTTTTTTTACTTTTTCTTTGTTCTGTGATTTTTCTTTTTCTTTTTTCATTGATTAATTAATAAATTAATGAATTGTGTAAATTTTGCTTTATTGAAATTGAAAGAAGGAGAATTTGTATATGAGTATTGTGATTGGTAAATTTTTTGGAGAATAGAGAGTTTATTGGTGATAAAAAGTAAAGAATATTTGAGGTAGGGTTTAATGAAATGACATGAAAAAGAAAATTTGATGAAAAATAAGGAATATTTTTATTTTTTTTACGATATTTAACGACCAAAATGAATGAAGGGACCATTTTATTGACATAATCAAATTTGAGGGGCTCAATAGCTATTTTTAAAAAATGCATAGATTCAATTGCTATTTTTACTAAAGATCAGGAATTAAATAGTATTTTATTCAAAAATTTACATATAAATTGATAATTATATAAAAAATAACGTTCAAAATTTGTTATTATCACTTATTCTTTTTTTAATAAATGATAAAGAAAAAATTATCATGAATTTTAAATTTTAAAAGTAGTAAGTGGAGAAAAAAAAATAAGTTTAAAATAATTATATTTTCTTGTAAATATTAGTTTAAGTAATTTTTTTTTTATATTTTTTTAGTTTGTTTAAATGTTTCCCATATATATATATATTATAGAAATATGAGAAAATGTATAAATATAACTCTCATATATGCTTAAAATAGCACATTATCATTTTTTTTTTTTTAAAAGCACAAAAATGACCATAACATTACAAAAAGGGTTTAATACCCTTTCTCTCTCTCTCTCTCTCTCTCTCTATATATATATATATTCTAATCCAAATTAATAATTAATTTAATTAATTATATTTTTTTTACTTACTTATTAGTATTTTAATTATCTTTAAGTTAATTATAATATATTTTCTTTAAATATTTTTTATTAAATACAATTTTAGTTTAAAATAATTGAATTGATATAGTTAAAAAGAATAAACATTTAAATATAGTTTATATTAAGATTTATATTATATATTTTTACATCATATTTTGTGCTTTTATATTTAATTTGTATTTTTATAATTAAAATTTTTGTGCATATATATGTGTGCACAAAAAATATTTCAATATTTTTAAAATATATTTTAGCAAATATTTTTAATTTTGTAAGAAAAAATATTTATTAGACTATTAAAAATATTTAAATTTTAATATTCAACAATTTGAATTTTTTTCTTAAAAAAATTGTTAAAAAGTGAAGAGATAAAATTTGTTAAATACAGAAGTTATATTCAATTACAATATTTTTTTAATACAAAATATGATAATATATATATATACACACAAAAAAAAATATTAACTATGTCACATGTTAAAATATTTTAAAATAATTTTTATTGCATGTTAAAATATTTTTAATATAAATTAAATAAAAAATATAAAAAGCACAAATTGTGACATAAAACTATATAATATAAATTTAAATATAAATTATATTTAATTATTTATTCTTTTTAATTATATAGTGAAATTTTTTAGAATTTAATTATTTTAAATTAAAATTTTATTTAAAAATAATTATTTGAAAAAAATATATTATAACTAATTTAAAATTAAAAATACTAATAATAAGGGAGTAAAAAAATATAATTAATTAAATTAATAATTAATTTGAATTATGGAATATATATATATATATATATATATATATATATATATATATATATATATATATATATATATATATATATATATATCTGAGAGAGAGAGAGAGAGAGAGATAGAGAGAGGGAGGGTTATAATTTTAT
>CANXYC010769462.1:0-23623 GCA_948193065.1 Aleurites moluccanus | reverse complement strand
CCAAAACATATTCATTAAGGCAAAAATCCAATAAGGTGAGCCTATGATAGCTAAAATGCTCCCGAGCGATCCAACCGTCCGATTTTTCATCATTTAATCCAACGGCTAGATTTAATCAAGCCTAATCTGTTATAATAGATTTACATAAACCTAATAATCCCTTAATCACAGCAAAATTACAAAATGGTCCTTAAGTTACTCCGAAACCCCTCAAAGGCCCTCGTTGAGCCCCTTTTTCCCAAAATTGCCTCCAACCGGGTACATTTTTCCATACAATTCCCAAATAAATTATTTAAGACCATTTACATTCACTTTTATTCTTTCCTTTACTCAAATATTCTGAAAAATTAATAAAACCTCGAAAAAATGCAAAATTACAATTTGGTCATCCAATTACCAAAATTTTTCAAACTTACCCGATTGGGTCCTAACTGATTTCAAATCAACCCTAGGCCTAAAAATTAGGTCATATAACATGCATATATATATATATTCCATGCATTCACATATAATTTTAACACATCATAAAGGAAGAAAACTAATTTCCCTAAAGGTCCCTATTAGGGTTTAGGCTAAGGTGTTACAATTATATATTCCACTGTTCCATTATCAGTTACTTATTATTTACAGGTCATTAATGGATAGATATGGCTTTTCATGAATAGTATTGCATTTTCATATATTTAGATTCATTGAGTATAATTTTATACTCACCCTAAAGTGGTTAATTGTTTTCAAGACCTCAGTGAGGCAAATATCCATTGGCTACGTTATCTTCAGCCTTAGATTTCAAATGTATGTATTGTGGTTACTCCAGTGTATAGAAGCTCTTTGTTATAACGTATATAGGACTTAGTTTGATTAGGAGTTTAATGTCTTTAATATAATTAAAGTGTTAATCAAATATGATATGAGAATATTAATGATGTATATATATGATATGAGATGTGAATGTAATTACTGAAGTGTTTATTGAGTTGTGTTGATTAAAGGAGGCTAAAAGGGGATGTATGTTTATTGGAAGTGTAAATCTTTGATTCTTGCTAAAAGATTAAGTCAGAGTTATAGAAGAAACTCTGTCAATTTTTCTGTAAGGGATCTTATGATGTTTTAAAAAAAAATTTACTACCTAAAATATATCATATGGTTATGGAATATTTGTTAATGATATTATTAGTATGTAAAAGAATGAGTTCTTCGAGGTACTGGTCGCCTTAGCATTTCCTGTATTCTAAAACTAGACTATTACATAAAACATTTTGAAATCTTGATTTACAGATTCTCTACTATGATCATTTCTAAGAGAGGTGATATAAAATCCTTTTTCATTTTGAATATGTTTTGAAAAAGATTTTGAATTCTTTAAAACTTTCATCCTTATGAGCAAGGAATAATAGCCAAGTAAGTCTAGAGTAATCATCAACAATTACAAAGGCATATTATTTAACCCAAAGGCTAAAAGTTCTATAAGGTCTAAACAAGTCTATATGCAAAAGTTCAAGAGGTCTAGATGTTGAAATCTTGTTTTTAGCCTTAAAATAACTCTTAACTTGTTTACCCATTTAGCATGCATCACAAAGCTTGTCCTTTTGGAATTTAATCTTGGAAATTCTAATAACAAGTGCATGGTACTTAAAGTCATCTATATGCTCCACTCCTACATGTCTTAGCCTTATATGCCACAACCATGAATCATCACAAATAGACATGATGCAATCAATATTATTTTTGTGCATGTTACTAATATCAATCATGTAAACATTTCCAACTCTATAGCCAACAAACAAAATCTTTTTATCTTTCAATCACTTAACATAACATTTCTTTGAAGTAAAACAAATTTTGTTTCCCATATCACATAATTGGCTAACACTAATCAAATTATGTTTAAGACCATCAAACTAAAAACATATATTCAAGAGATGGGTTATCGTTCTTACCAATTTTCCCAATGTCAATGATTTTTCCTTTACCATTGTCTCCAAAAGTAACCTTACCTCCCATCTTCTCTTCTATGTTTGAGAGGAGGCTTGCATTATCGGTCATGTGTCTTGAACATCCACTATCCAAGTATCATGAATCTTCATTTTTAATGGATTTCAAATACCCAACAATCAAGAAAATATATTTACTTATTTTTAGGTACCCAAATGTTTTTGGGTTCTTTGGGGTTAGCATAAACATATCATAAATTTAAATTTCTAATATGACATTTAAAATTAGAATGACCATTATTCCCATAATAATGACATTTCAAATGAATCTTAGATTTTTGTTGAGACTTTGTCTTATAATATGGTTTTGAATGATATTGAGGCCTATATCCATAATTTTGCCTTGGTCTAGGATATGCATGTAAAGATCTTCTATAATTCCATACATTTGGCATATTATTTTTAGGCCTTTTAGCCTTAGATGGAAGAACATGTGGCATATGAGTAGTTGAACTAGATACTTTCACAAAAGTGATTTTTGAGGGAGATGACATATCACCTCCATTATATCTAAGTGTAAACATAATAGTTAGACACCTTTGAGACTCAAGAATTTGATCAAGCTTCTTTTTGCCTTTGTAAAGTTTAGACATACATGCATTATGTGAAATTATTTTATTTTTCAAATTATCATTTTCCTTACTAATTTCATTGAAATCATAAGTCTTTTTAAAGGATAATCTTTTCCAATTCACTTTTGGAAGCATTTAATTGAACTATCTCATTTTTATAGTTATCACATGCATCCAAAACTCTTATTTGATATAGTTTTCAAACTATCAAATTTATTTTGCAATTTATGATATTTTGAAAGTAATGACTCCATAATTTGCATAAAATCTTCATCATTAGTGAAGTTAGAGTTACTTACCTCACTTGAAGATGTGTCTTCCTCAATTTCCATGAAGTAAAGATTTGTCACTTCATCCTTGCTTACTTCCTCATCATCATCCGAGTCACTTGAATCATCCCAAGTGGCTGCCAAAGATTTCTTCTTAAAATTTCTCTTGTTTTTCAACTTTGGACATTCAAATTTAATGTGACCATACTTGTCACATTCGAAGAATTTCACTTGATTGCTCCTTTGTTTGTCTTGCTTCTCATATGGCTTCTTATTTTTCTTATTTATAAGGATCAAATTCCTTATACGTTTGGTAAGCAAAGCCATATCTTCATCATCTTTTTACTTATCACTTCCATTTGATGTTGATTATTTGGAAACAATGAGAGACGACCCCATTCTCTTTTCTTTAACTTTATTTTGAGATAAGGTTATCTCATGAGTAAGAAGGTTTATCATTAAGTTATCGGTTGGAAAAGTACTCAAGTTATTGGCCTCCACAATGGAAGTGACTTTAGCTTCCCAATCCTTCTTGGGGAGAACTCTAAGGATTTTGCAATTGATATCCTCAAGAGAGTAAGTTTTCCCAAGCTTTCTTATTTGATTGAGAATTATCATGAGGTGATTGTACATTTTCGATACCTTTTCATTGGGAAGCATTTGGAAGAGCTCATAATCATAAGTAAAAAATTTGGATTTTCTTACCTTTGACTTGATTAGTGTCTTCATGAGTGTTCTCCAATGTGTCGCAAATTTTCTTGGTTGAGATATAATAAGAGATTTTTCCATACTCCTCTCTACTAAAGGCACAATAGAGAATGTTCATTGCTTTTCTATTTCTCCCATTTGATTTCTTCTCAGCAGCTGTCCATTTACTCTGAGGCTTCTTCACTTTAATGCCATCAACCGTCTTTGTTGGAACGACATATCCCTATTAAGCAACATCCCATAGATCAATACCATCATTATCTATGAAAATTTACATTTTATTCTTTCAATAAGGATAGTGGTGCCATCGAAGTATGGTAGTCTTATTGTTGAATCTCCTTCAATGATGTCAGCCCCTTGAGTTGCCATGATCTTTATTCCAAGATGGTTAAATCTTAAAAAATATGGAAACAAAACTCTGATACCAACTAAAAGTCCTTTGGTAACCAAGAGAAGGGTGAATCGATTGTTTTAAAAAGTAATGGCAAACAAAAATTATTGTGAGGAAAGAGTAGAAAGAATAAGACATAATAATTTTATAATGGTTCGACCAACTCTTACCTACGTCCACTCCTCAAGATCACACTTTAGTATTTTACTACCTTGACCTTTTTACCAGGTTCAAGATAAAAAAAAAAAAAAAAAAAAAAAAAAAAAAAAAAAAACTAAGTGTTTTGGCTAACACTCAAATCTTTACAAGTGTTTTCCTATTTGGCTTACACTTAAACCTTTTAGAAGTACAAGAGATGAGAAGAAGAAGATTCCCTTAATTTATCCCAACTCTATACTAATTAATGAGCTTTAACAACCTTGAAGAAATTACAATTAATACTTCACAAGTATTACAAATACAAGTTTCAACTCAAATAGCAATAAATATGATGAAGTATGAATAAATGCTCAAGTAGGTTGTTCTTAGGTGCATTTAATCTTCATACCAACCCATATTTATACCTTAGCATGAAATAGAGTCATTGTGCCTATTAAATGCTCATAAATGCAGTTTACAGACTTTCCAACTGTAAGTTTTGTGTCTTCTTCTATCAAGTCGTGAGTGCGACTCTAACTTTTACAAGCTTCACAACTGCTACTTGACATTCACAACTGTGACATTTTTTCAGGTCGCACACGCAAATATCTCCCAACTGAGGACTGAGGCTACTATCTCTCTAAGGTCTTCTTAGTAGCGGTTGTTACTCTTCAGTCATGCCTGCGACTTACACCTCATCTTTGACATTGAGCTTATGTCCATTCTGAAACTCTTACTCATACCTGTGACTGCAACTTGGTAAGGCCCACTATAAAACATTTATGCCCTCGAATATTGCCCTGTTCTGGACTAGACCTTTTGTGATCCTTAATAGCGGCTGTGATTTCTTGGTCATACTCGCGACTATCTTTCTACCTGCAATCCTTGGCCTTTGTACTGCTTAGTCACGACTGTGACTTTTGAGTAGTGCATATGACTTTTCTGCAAATCCTGCAACTTAAGATTTGGATTTGGCTATCTTGCATATATACAAAAAAACATGTTAGTTCTTTAATAAGTTGTTTGTAACCATAAAAATGAGCATGTTAAGACAGTAAAGTCTAATAAGAAGCTAATTCCATCTTAAGCATGTATAGAAATTTCTCCCTCTTGTTGTTCTTCCATTAGTAATTTCTACTCATCAACTTTTAAAAGTTCTAGCTCCTCTCCTACTTCAATGGCTAATAATTGCTTGTTTTTACAAGTGTGACCAGGGTGGTACTTTTCTCCACATTTAAAACATAAGCCTAGTAATCTTCTAGTTTTAGTTTAGGATGGTTTAGGTTTAGAGGAGTCAATTTGGCTATTTGGACTAGTATGTAGGTGTGAAGGGTTAAATGGGGATTGGGTGGAAGCAGTAGGTGTTTTAGGAGGAAATGAAGTATTAGGGTTAAAATTTTTTCTAGGATAAGAGGAGAATCCAGGTTTTGATCTAAGTTTTTGCTTTTTAAGAATAGTTTCTATACATCTCTCTTGTAACATAGCATGTTCAAAGGCTTGGCCCAAGGTTAAGAGTTAAATAGTCTAACCATGGTGCTTAATTCATTATTAAGACCACTTATAAAGTTGGAAATGAAATATGGCTCAGTTAAGCCTGAATTATACCTGAGCATGAGGAATTTAATTTCCTCAAACTTATCCCTATACTTGATAACAGTGGACTATTGATGCAATTTGTTGAACTCTTCCACTATCTCAAAAATGCATTTTTCACCAAACCTCTTGCAAACTTCATCTGCAAACAAATCCCACGTGATAAACTCCTATTGCACTTGCCATCCTCGAAACCAATTGTCTGCTATATTATCTATAATACTTTAGAATGAAATATAAATACCATGGAATTTTTTTCTTTTGATTTTGACTATAAACACTTATAAGAAATTACCTTCAAAACAAGCTAATTTTATAATAAACCTAGAATATTAAAATGTTAGCATTTGAACCATTATTGGACAAATATGATGCTAGTAAGATGATAGGAAGTAAGTATGAAAAGGTGTATCAAAGTGATGGAAAACTAAAGAGTGGAAAAATCAAAAATAAATGGAAAAGTCAATGGTAAAATGGAAATTTCCTACCTATGTTCATATTCACTCCTTAGGATAGTTTCAAATGAAACAAAAGCAAAAATAACTCAAATCACTCCCATATTCAACTCTTTTATTAAATGTATTTTTCTATCTTCTTCATTTTATTTCTTCCAACCTTCTTTTATAACTCAATCCTTAAATATCCATAAACCCTAATTTTATTCATAAACCATCATCTTATCAAATTTCATACTCCATTTTAAGATAGAATAAATATTAACAAGGTGAAGAAAGATTGATAGTATTTTAAAATTTTCCATTTACCTAAAATTGGTAATATTAAAAGAATGAAAATATGGTAAATATGAGAACTAGGCAAGGGCAAAATAGGAAATTAACTAAATAGTGGGTTCCATATCTAAAAATTATCTTAAAAACCCTAGAAATTCCTTTTCCCCTTCATTTTATGAAGTGGTCGAACCACTCTAAGCCTCTTCCCTCTTCAATTTTTCTTCCATCTTCAACGAAGTATTCCAACAAGCTATAAAGTCTTAAGGTAAAACTCTATCCCTTGTCTTAAAAATTATTCATTCTTATTATTTCTAATCTTAGAATAATAGGAAATTTTGTGGATTAAAATTAAATACATGTAACTTGATGAATAGAAAACTAGATTTTAAGAAGTTGTAAAACCCTAGGTTAGGGTTTAATGAAAATTAATTCTAAGGTTAGTACTTGAAACTTTAAGTTTTATAAGTTTTAAACTCAAAATTATTGCCTTGTAGAAGTGATGGAAATGAAAGGAGCTTATGAATGACCTTATTTTGAACAAAGGAGTAAATAATATAATACCCTAGAAAAGCCTACCTTAATTGAACTATATTATTCTTAGTTTTTGGTTTGGAATCATCGAAATGACTAAAAATAATTTTAGAGACACAATTAGAATGTAAATGAGATACTGTCCCGAAAAACGTCTGTGTCAATAACACTGCCGAGAAAATAGTAGTCCGGTCGATAGATAAATTTCTGATTCAGATCAGGGGATAAAGAATCATATAAATACATGTGTAACTATGGTGCAAAGAAAGAGATGAAAAATGTTTAGGAACACTGAAAAAGTAAGTGATGGAAAAACCATAAATAAATGGAACTTTGGGGGTATAGTGAAAAATGGACTGTTTGAATTTTAGAATGACTCCAAAACTATTTTTATAGTAAAGTATAAATAAAAATAATCTATTTGAATCCCTACTTTGAAATCCAAATCCCAACATAATTGTCAGAATAAATTACAAAAGGAAATGTGGCAAAAATATGATTTATGAAAAGTTTAAGGATCAAAATAGAATTTGTCATTTTTGACTTAGTATGTAAGCCACATTTAAATAATTTTCTGCATTTTCTTCTTCTCCTCCTATCTTGGACGAACCTCCACCCTTCAATCTTTCACCATTTTCTTTCAAATTTCTTAAAGAAAATCAAAAGGAAACCTTGAATCAACCTTTGTTCTTCCATTTCCCACCAATTTTCCACTTGAAAACTCAAAGCAAATCAAGGTATTTCTTCATAGGAATTTTGGATACTCCATCAAATTGAGGTAATGAGTTAATTTATTTGATTTTATTTTTTATTTAGATGTTATAGATGTCAAATAGAATGGATTTTATGTTTGATTACATCAATTGATGCATTTGGTATTTTTCTCAATTTTTCAAACCCTAACCTAAGTTGTTTGAATTAACTATTTGATTTTGAGTTAGTTTATGTTAATTAATCTTAGATTATGTTGATTGGAGGCTAATGGATGAATTATTTGTGATTAATTTGGTGTACAAAATCAAGATTCACCAAGTTGTCAATTTTGCCTCTTTTGAAGTTTTAGGTGGAAAATCAATTTTTCAAGCTCATTTGAAGTGTGAGGTGAGTCCTTTATGCATCAAATTAATACCTAAAGTACTAGAATGTTGATTGGAATTCTCCCTTGGAATCCCACTTTTGGCCGAACCCTAGTTGACCATTGTTACCTTGGTTTGTTCTTGTTTTTCCTTTAGTTATGCATGCCATTTTGATCCTCCAATTGTTGTTTATAGTTGTGTATCTAATGCTTATTCAATTGCCTATATTGTGTGTTGTTTTTAATAATTGGGGCAATGTTGAAGTTGCACCAAAACCTTATCAAATTGTCCATCCAAATTTGCCCACCAAGTGTTTGTCAAAATGCTTAGTTCAAAATCCATAGGCCTACCATTGTTTTAATCCATAGGCTACCATTTGAATGCCATCGTCGCCAGCAATATTGGCATGCCAATTGTACCAACCTTTTATTCATAAATGACCAACTTATGTTTCATCCCATTGTTGTTTGCCAAACCCTTGTCATTGTTTATCTACTTGCTATTGCTATTCCATTAGCTTTATTGCTACTTGAATTGATTGATAGTGAATTATTGATACTTGGTGATAACCATTGTTGTGTAATGATATCTATTGACTTGTTCCTTACTTCTATTGTCTCCAATGTGGTTTATAGAGCTGTCGCTCTGACAGGATAGTGGGTACATACTGTCGGTAATGTGCACATTGTATAATAATATCCTAGCTGGGAAGGGTTAACACTCCTAGCCATAAGACCTGATCAGTCTTATGTTTATTGATATGAGATTGATATGTGTTTGACACATATTATATGCGTTTCATGGCCCTACATCTGTCTTAACCATGTGATATACCTTCCATTGATATGATTATTGACCTTACAGTCACTTTCTATCACTTGATTATGTATCCAGTTATTCTTGAGCAGATTGGCTTATTTATCTCATCTGCCTATTCTTTATTGATGATCCATTACATATTTATTGACCGATGCATATTAGATTCACTTAGTATCTTATCTACTTACCCTTTCATTGTTTCCTATTTATAAGTGCAGAGTAGGAGGCATAAATTCCCGCTTTTGACTCTCTGTGGAATTTTGCAGTGTAATTATATTAAACACAGTATTTTTGTATGTTCATATCCTAGCTACTCCATGGGTTGTATATGGTATAGTTAGATTATGAACATGTATTTATGGTTTATTTTGGAGTTTAATTAATGATATGACATGATATGATGAATGCTACAGCCAATTGCAGTATAATTTACAGACAGTTCACAAATTGACAAAATGAATAGTAATTAAGTAACTGAATAATAAATTGATGGTAATAGATGATTGCATGTGATACTGGGTTCTACGAGTGTCGGTCGCCTCTGGCATCTTCCGCATCCTAGGACTGTCACATTCCGAAATCGGGACGTGACAGAAGTGGAATTAGGGTTTCCATAAACCAAGGTGAGTAGTAAATATATTGTGATACTTGTGTTCTTCCTTAAACAAATTTGTTTGTTCAATATTTTTCTTGATTCTTCTCTTGGTCAAACCCATAAAGCCTTATTCTTCCTTTGTTTAATTGTTAACTGAACCCTAAGATGAAGAGTTTTATTGAGTTCTTAGTTTGATTCTATTATTGATTCCTATTGTTATTCCATATCTATTCAATTTCTCATGTTTGAATTCATGTTGAAGAATTGTATATGTGTTAGCATAGATTTTTGACACACCTTGAACCCGAGTCGAAGACCAATGGTGCAGCATCAAGAATCGAGATCGCAAGAGGAAGATTTCTAGTCAAAGTGATTACTTTCGCTTTTGGATCAAGGAAATTGCTAGGGTTTTCATAGAAATTGATGATCCAAGTTTATATTTTAATATAAAATATGTCAAAATATATTTCAGAATGAATTTGGGTCATTTCAGGCTATTTTCGGTGATTTGTCACCGGCCTATTTGAGTTATGCCATCAGGCCCGTGCGAGCCTAAAGCCAATTTAAGTAATTTTTTAGTTAAAAGGATTTTGGAAATAGTTTTAAAAGTTTTTTGAAAATTTTTGGGTCATTTCAAATGGATCTGATGCAAGAACGGGCGAGCAGGATTCGACGAGCCCGTTTGCGGCAAGCCGTCGGGCCCGTACAATAACCATTGGCCTGTGGCTTCTTGCCACATCCATATGGATGCTTTCAAAGTCTCACAGACCAAGGAATGATAGCAAAGCCCTAGCATGGGCTGCACGGCCCAAGGAAAGGCCATATGCCCCTTCCACGGGTCGGCAAGCTCCGGGCTCGTTCACACGTGCCACTGCTCACCTCCACCATCCCTTGGTCCAATTTTTCTTCTAATTTTGGATATTTTAGGTCTATTTTTGTGCCAATTTATCTTCTGAAAGGTTCCTATTTAGTATTTTTATCAAATTGGAAGTTTTGGGTTGAAAGTCAAAAAGAAGCATTAGGGCTTCTTAGTTGGCAAGTAACCCTAAAGCCATTTTGGAAGCTACGTTGTGGTTGTTTAGGATGTTTTATTACTTAGGAAATCTAAATAAAACTAAAAAAGAGTCATTTATTCTTGTTTTTTCCTATTCAAATGGTGGAAGAAGCCTACAAATAGGCCTCCACCCTCACTAGTTAGGGGATCCAAATTTTGATGCCCGAATTCTTGGCAAAATAACTCTCTTTTTCAATCAAATACTAAACTGAATTTTTAATCAATCTTACTACAAAAACTAAAGATTTTATTAAAGTTAATTAATAAAGTTAATCTCAAGAGTTAAAATTAATCCTTTTTTCAAGAATCAAAATAACAAAATCAAGTTTTACTTCTTCATTTAAACTCTTCCTGAGAACATTCTTGATAGTATTCTTGAAAAAAAGGAGTAGATCCAACCGAATCAAAGCTTGATTCAAAGTAAAAACTTGACGATAAGTGATCTTCTTCAATCATTGATGTTTTTTACATTCGAAATTATCCATAAGACAAATAAAGCCTGAGGGCGATTTGCAGAGTCTTGGTGTATCCAGGTTTAAGTAGTTTCCTCTTTTGTTTTTTATTTAGCAATTATGTGAAATTTTTTGGTCTTCTTTGTAAAATCTCTTAATATGAATTAAATTTGAATTAATAATTTGTATTTACATAATATTTAATTAGCTTAATTTAAAATCTAATCAATTTGAACTAAAAGAACTTAGAATGAATGCTTAGGTCCCTTTTGCATGAAATTCATGCTCCTTTTGTAAGCTACTATTTTGTTGTTTTTTTCTTGTTCTAAAAATTATTTTGATTAAGTTTAAAAAACTTAAAATCATTAGGATTAGTTTTTGAATTATTTAGGATAAAAAAAAAGTATCAAAAATTCCCTAAGAAAAGTTGCAAAAATTATTTGAAATCAAGTAGAAAGCTAAAGTCAGGTATGAAGGTCCATATGGCCCTTAGGAAGGGCTACATGACCTTTCCTTGTCCCGTGTGGGACTGAGAAAGGCTACACGGCCCTTCCTAGGGCCACACAACCCTATATATGCCATGGAGGCATTTTTTTGTGCCATGGAGGCACTTTCTTGTCTTTATTGCTTTGTTTCTTGATTTCTATGTCTATTTGATGCTTTTAATTTTATGTAAATGTCTATATTCTATGAATGGATGCATGAAACCTATGATGAATGTCTATATGATGATTTTATTGATTTAGAAGCATGCTAAGATTAATAGTGTTAAAGTTAAGCCTAGTTTTGCATGTTTGTTGCTATAGTGCCTAGTTTAGGTTCTAAACTTGAAAATTGGCATGTTTATCATTATGTGATAGTATGGCATGATTGAATGTATGGTTGAATGTCTTTAAAATGAACATAATATCATGAGTGAATAATTGGAGCATGAACTTTAATGCATAAGGCATGATTGATTGAATATGCACTTTGTTGCCATGCAATACAAAAGGCTTCTATAGTTTAGCATGCCATGATTAGATTAGTTGTCAAAAGTGATTTAACTTGTATATAATTTGGTGTATGCGTCATTATTTTGGTCATTTGTATGTAAACCAAATGGTTAACATCATGCTTATATGCTTTGCATCATGCATATAGTAAATATGATTTTTGGTATGATTAGAAAGAGTATGCTATTTTAGTATTTGGATTGTATAAGCTAACCATGTAGGGACAAAGTAAATAAAATGAATGGTATGAGTAACATGAGAGACAAGCATAAAAGATAAATGGGTCTAGAATTCATTAAGGCCCAAAAAGGCAAAGGTGCACATGTTTCATTTGATGCTTTAAATTGAGCAATTCAACTTTCTTCTTTTTTACTTTATTTTAAGATATTGAATGAATGAATATTTATAAGATTGTGTGAATCTCTTGTAAAGGCTAAATGGTTCATTTCTCCTTCCATTTCTTTAGGGATAGTATGAATTTATGTAGTGCAACGAATATGAACATTTTAGGAAATCTTTAGTCGTGGCCTTATGAGATTGTATAATTTACTAAACCTCGCATAATTCTGTTTAAGGAGGTTGGGTTTTAAGTGAGACCTCTAGTGACTCCTTTAATCTTTCCTAGAAATTATGTTTGGTCTGGTTTATGATATGGTCGAGCATGTGTCATGATAGGACTTACTTTTTTTTTTGGCTTATGGTTTATTTCTTTCAATATTTTACTAAAGTTTAGTTCATCTTTGACTTCTAGCTAAATAGGGAGGCTAGTTAATGGCCAAGAAGGATGGGGTACCTAACACTTTTCCTAATCTGTACTCGGTTTCCTTAACTGAATCTCTGAATTAGGTGGCCTGGTGCTTAGCCAGGGATAAAATTGTCACTTATTTCCTATAGGAAGGAAATGCACTGCATTTGTGATTTCGGTTACACCTTTAATCGAGTGGCGACTCATTTCCTTAGTTTGGTTAATCCTTACCGATATATCTTAAGTTTGAATCCAGACCGTCGCCGTAAAAGACACCATAATATGATTTTCTATTTCTTGATTGAAACCCTAATGACCCACACCATTTTGTTTTTGTACAATTTGAGTATTTATTATTGATTATTGATTCTCATTTTGTGGTGTTATTGTTGGGCCAAAGCTTGTTCTTTCTAAAATTTAACATGTTACTTTTAGTGATGTCTACTTTATGTTTGATAAAATATTTCAAAGAGCTATGTTTATTACACACCAAGTATTTGTTAAAATGCTTCAATGAACCATAAATCTTGTTTTCAAAGTGTTTGATAAAATTTCCCAAATAACCATTTTCTGCCTTGAATTCTTTAAGATGAATTGGAGTCATGTATCACTGTAAACCTTATAGTTGAGTTACCTTACCTTACTATTAGCATGAAAAGTACCAAACACCATTGCAAAGTCAAGCTTGGTCGAACCCCAAAGCAAAGAATCTTAATATTTTCTTTTAATATAATTTAATGCAAATTTTGATTTTTAAAGTCTTTGTTTAGGTATAGTTCTATCGTATTATAGTGTCATTAAATTTATTTCAATTGCATTATTTTTACTTGATTTACTTGAACTTTAAATCAAACATATTTGAAAATGACTAATCTCTTAAATAATTTCCAAGTTGTATATCAAATCAATAAAAGAGTACTTACATTTTTGTGGATATATTCATTACCTTGTTTAAAAATTAACTCATATTACAAAGTATTATGTAAATATTCTTTATTTAAACTTTATATCTTAAAATTTAAATTCTAGTCATTTACTTATGATATTTATTTATCAATATGTATATTTTTCAGATTATAATTTGATATGAAATGTTTATCTTTCATTGAGCATTATGATGAGTTTATCAAGTATTGTTCACTGGATTTTACTGAGACGGAATATCATTTTGAATGATGAGTATCAAAACTATGTAACTTGTTACGAGAATATTTATTATATTGATTATAGATATTGAATTTTATTCAACAATATGAGATTCAATAACAGAAACGTCTGGTCGATGGATATGGGATAATATACATCGACTTTGTGCATGGACAAGGTATAATATTCACGCCCAGTTAAAAGAGATGAACATACTTCTAATCATAAGATCTGATCAACCTTATGTATTTTAAATATGCTACAAGGATAGGTAGCCTCTGCTCCTACGTGATTATTGTAGATGTGACTCGAATTTTTTATCTTAAAATCTCATATACTACACGAGTTGAATATTTTTATCTATTGGATATATTATAACTATTTTTATGATTTACTTAAAGATTACTAAATATTTTATCTTTAAATTATTAATGATAATTTTATTGATATTATAAAGCTAGTTAAATATTTTTCATGAGAATTAATGTGGTTATTACCTCTTTAAAATTTTTCTTGAAATTTTAATGATGAACTTTTGACTCTGAATATCCTATGTATATAATTAAAAATAATTTAATGTTCAACTGTATATCTATATTTGTTTTATAAGCTTTATTTATCGCTAAACCTCGATTGGACATATAAATTATTTGCTATGTTAAGTGTCATCCTATATAAAATGTCATTTGTATAACCATACTACCCCTAGTGGTTACTTCCTCTTTCTAATATGTCATCCTTATGCTTTATTCTATAATTTGTCTCTATGATAAACAAAGTCTAAGTTCTCCTCTTTAATATACGACTTCCTTGTTATTCCATTAATAATAAATCTTATATACCTTACTGTTGTATCATAATTATTCATATATCATTATTGTATGAACTCAACTTATACCTGATAATCATTTTGACCTTCCTAGTCCCACAAGTATGATAATGTATTCATTATTCATTGAGTTTATACTCACTCCTTTAGTGGTTTCTATTTTTTAGGTCTAAAAAGTTAGTAGCAGTTCCAAAAGTATCTCTTCAACACTTGGAACCTGTAATATCAGTGTGAATTTTCTATTTTAAAGTATTTTGTTATGTAGAAGCTTCATGAATTAGAGGTTTAGACAGAAATATGATATATGGAGTTTATATAAATATTTCTAAGATAGGTGTTGGCACTTATGTAATGATAAAACTAAAATATGTGATATAATAAATACTAAATAGTATTATATAAAAGCTAAGGAAAATTTATATAAATATAATATGAAATGGATATTATATGATATATAAATGGGTTCTACAGGTGTCGGTAGTTTTAAACTATTCTTACATTCTAAAACCGTCACATCTCTAAAGTGAGGATGCGACATTATCAAGAAACAGTGAAGCCAATTTTACTTTTTGATCCTCAAGCACTCCATAGATCTTGAAATATTTTTGGCACTTTCTGAACCAACCTCTAGGGTTTGTTCCATCGAAATATGGTGGATTAAGTTTGATCCAATTACCATTCTAGTGAGTATTGGAGCTTATAGGTGTGATGATCAAATTACTACTTTCTCCACCCTCCTTAGGTCTAGGTTAGGGCAAAATGCCCTTTCCAATAGTGAGATTCACAATAATAGGGTTGGCTTGTGGGTCATCAACAACATTCACATTTGAGGGAGAAAATTGTACCTGTGTGACTGTTCTAGATAAGCTAACCATAGTTGGAGCAGTTTCCTTCTATATTGTTGTTATATTAGCAACTTCTTTTCCCTTTTGCATCTGTTTGAAAGAACTTAACAATTGAGCCATAGTTGACTTCAATTCCTCATATGAATCCGATGACTGCTTATGAAGGATCTCAAATTTGGTATTCAATTGATAATTTGTTTCAGTGAGCGAATCTTGGAATGATTTCTTTAAATCCAATACTCGAAGATCAAGCATCTGGACCTGCTCTTCCACAATCTGCATTATATCTCCATTTGTTAATTTTTTTTTATTTGATTTCACCAAAGCTAACTTCATGGCTTCACGAGCTAGCTGCTTTAATATCACATTGTTATGGCCTTGTTCCATAACCACTAATTAACCAGTAATCAAGGAAGCTATGAATAATTATAAAGAACTAAGAACAGTTGCAATAGGAGCTACAGAAGAGAAATAGAACAAAAATAGCAAAAAGAGAACAATGGAATAAAGGAAGAAGGAGAATCGAGACGAGAACAGAAAGAGAGAGAGATATAGAGTCTAGAGAGGAGAGTAACTGATTTCATCAAATTGCCAACCAATTTTGTTACATCCAAAAGTTATGTATGAGCTAATTTACAAGTTTTTGCTAGTTATATTAACTAACTAACTAAGCTAATCTTTATTTAGCTATGATTAACATTAGAGGTGGCAAATCCTGACCCGACCTGATGATCCGACTAGGATTCGCCCGATCTGAATCCAATATGTAAACGGTTTAAATAGCATCTAACTTGAAAATAACTCAACCCAAATAACTTGAATCCAAATGATTCAAACTCGCAGGTCAATCCGCTCAACACGACAACCCGATCTAATGACCCAACCTGCAACCCAACCCATAACTCGACTCGATAACCCAAAATAAATTAATAAAAATAATTTAATTTATTAGATAATTTAACTTTTCAAAAATAAAATTAATATTATGATATTTATTATTAAAATCAAAATTATTTTGAACTTACAAATTTGAATACTTAAAAATTTAATAGATTCATATATATATTATTTAACAAAAATTAAATTTTAGAGTTATTTAAAATTTTTTTGCCTTATATTAAGATATTTTATAAAAAACACGTGTTTATAACTAGTTATATATAATAAAGTATTGATAAATTAGTTTGAATTTTTTATATATTATTAATAATTTTTTATTTTAATAATTTTATTTATTTCTATAAATTAATAGATATAACATAACATATTAGTAAAGTTGTAGATTAAAATAGATTTTAAATTAATTTTACTAAATTTTTATATTTAATTTCAAGTTAATTATATTTTATATTTAAATAATATATATATACTTTTTTTTATAATTTTTAGTACTTTATTTTTTACTACACTATAACTAAAATTTTATGTTAATTTTTATATATGTAATTCAAATTAACTTAAAAAAAATAAAAATATTATTAATTAACTTATTGAAAATCTAATTATTACATCATTAATCATTATTTATAATTTCTTATATATAATATAATTTACAACAAATATATTATTTTCACATTTAATTTATAAATTTCAAAATTATATCAAAATAGAAAAAAATTAATTATTAAATAACTTACTTATTAATAAGTAATTAATCATAAAATAAATAATAATTATTAAATATTAAATATTAATATAAGTGCTAAATAATAACAAATTAATTAGTAAGAACTAATTATAAGTGTTAAGTAACAAGTAATAACAAATTAATTAATTGTAACTAATAATTAGTAATTATTAATTATTAAATACTAACTGTTAATTTACTAAATCATAAGTTAATAACATTAATTTTTTTAATATAAAAAATAAATTTAATTATTAAATTTATTAACTAAATTTATTAACTAAATAATTATTAAATAATAAATGAGATATATATACATGAAAAAATTTTTAAAAAATCATATATATATATATATAAATCCGCCAATCGATCCAGCAACTATATAACCACCTAAATAAATTTCAAATCATTACATTAACTTATTATTTTGTTAATATTTTTACTTCAATTATTATTATTTATTAATATTATAATCTATTTAAGGATTTTTAAAATTTGTATAATTAATTATTTTTATTAATAATTTAATTTTTAAAAAATAAAATGATATTTTATGATATTTATTATTAAAACTACTTATTATTTATTTACGAATGTGAATGCCACTTTATTTTTTTTGCTTTCAAATATATATTAAAAAATTATATAATGATAAAGGTGAGATTAGAAATCCATTAAATAATTTTGTTAAATTTATATATTTAAAATAAATATATTTTAAAATATCTACTACTAAATTTTTTATGATATTTTAAAATATATTTATATTATATTTTTTTTACTAAATTTTATTTTTATATTTCAAGTTAATTGTTTAATATTATTTGAATATAAATCTTATTAAATTGAGTATGTATATAAATATATAATTTTCACGTTTAATCTATAAATTTTAAAATTATATCACAAGTGCTTAATAATAAATAATTAATTATTATTAATAAATTACAGTGTTTATTAATAAGTAATAAATAATTAATTAGTAATAACTAATAAATAGTAGTTATTAAATATTAACTATTAATATAAGTACTAAATAATAACTAATTACAAATAGTGTTAAGTAATAAGTAATAACAAATTAACTAATGAAAACTAATAATTATTACTTATTAATTACTAAATAATAACTATTAATTTACTAAATGATAACTTGATAATACTAAATTCTTATTTCTTAATAAAAAAAATAAAATTAATTATAAAAATTATTAACTAAATAATTATTAAAATATATAATAAATAAAATATAAATTTTTTAAGATATAGTTAGTAATTTATTATTTTGGTAATTTTATTTATGTCTATAAATTGATAGGCATATCAAATAATATTACAAAAATTGCATATATTTAGTAATTATAATTGTATATTTGATTATTTTTATCTTTATTTTTTTAATCTTTTTGAAATTACATATAAAAAATTTTAAAATGAAAATAATTATTTTTAAAAAATAATTTTTAAGTGTCTTGACCCGACCCGACCCATAATCCGCAAATCTACTCGAATTTGACCTGAAATCTTTTTTTGGGTCAACCCGATATATAACTTGATCTTCCCGCAACCTGAGATGATGTCACGTCCCACTTTTGAGACATGACGGTCCTAGGACACTGATAAACCTAAAGTCACTAGAAATCCGTAGAACCCTTTAAACATGTCAATCATCAATCATTCAAATTTAAAATCATTCTTTAATATTTAAATTCTACTTGAAATTTTATTATTTTTACAGAAATTTTGTCAGCGTTTCCCTTGTATTTTCAATCTAATATCATGACATATTTGTCATATTACACCACCTGCATAGAAATTACACTCTTAATATTTTCACCATTCTTATAACCTCAACTCCACAGTTCTCACAGTCATATATAAAACACTTCTATATATGCATACCAAGTCACAATTACATTTTAACATTCATAGCACTTCTATAATTTATATTTCATTAACTTATTCACATCATTTGTATTTCATTTCATTTGTAATTTTCATTAAACAAAATATTCATATATACTCACAACTACCTACCCAACAGTATCATGGAGCTCTAAGAGTATATAAATATGATTTCTCAAAACAAATAATTACATTGGAGTTCTTAAAGTCCGAAGCCGGAGAAAGGGATGACTTGGGAAACAGTCACCACTACAACCTTGTTCCTGAAAAATAATAAATTATTACGAAGTGAGTATAATAATACTCAGTGAGTAATAAACATATTATCTTACTCGTGAGGCTAGGTAAGAGAATTACTCACAGGGAAGATAATGATAACATGTATATATGTAAAGTATACAATAGCAATAGGGTTATTCAACATGTAAGTTCGGCTATCAATATTTCCACATTGGCATTAAAGATACATATCATATCATATTATCATAAAAATGACAGAATTATTTTTTATCATTTAAGCAGAGACTACAATCCGGTAGCATGCTATTTATTCATAGGTTGATCATACCGCATGGCTAGGATCTTAACCCCCTCCTAGTTAGGATCATTAAACCACTATGCACAATATCATTAAAACTTTTGTCATTTTATTAATGTCATACATATTGTGCTTAATCATTAGATATAAAAAATAACTTAAACACTTTCAAGAGTTCAATAAATGAAGCATTAGGCCAATCATGCAAATTCAATTAAAAGGAATCATTTGGGATTATAAAAGGGCATGAAATTAATCATGGATCATACAATTGGTATTTTTGACCAATAATAAAATTTCATGGTAATTTCAATAATTTAATTTGAAGGCAATGTCAAATAAAATAGTATGTATATTATTCACCTTACTGGATACTTTTCACTAGTATACTTTCCACTCATTTCTTCCTTAATCCAATGCTTATATCATTTATTCACTCTTCACTCTACATATTCAATTAATTTCAATTTAGATACTATTTAACATAAAGTTACATTAATTACACTTATATTTAAGAAATTCCTAAATTTCCCAAATCACTAAGGTTTTTTTGTGTAACATTCCATACTAGTAGCCTGTGCTCCTTAATTCATATCTCTTCCTATACTCATCCAAATACTTCAATTCTTATTCCTACTTAAACTAGACATATTAATCTCTAACACATATAAAATTCAGATATTTTCAAGTTCTACACATCCTATGGTGATAGTTTGAACTTAACCTCACTGCTAACCCTGCTGTCGTGTAACTTTGACTCAGGCATACTCTGTTCTTTTGCCTATAATTCAATTTATACTTATCCAATTACTTTTATTATTTTTTTTTATTTTCTATAAACACATAATATTATAACATATCTAAATTTCAGATTATTTGGATTACTGTATAATTATTAGTGAATTTTTAAAATTAAACTATTATCCTAAAATCTTTATGTGAACAGACCTAGCTTCCATGCCTATAATTAATCCCGTGTTCATCCAATTATAAAAATATTTTGCATTAATTTAGTTAACATATAAATAAACATTTTTTTTATATTTAACACTTTCTCTAATTCAGACTATAAGGTCCTCATATCAATAAAACTCAGTAGCCTATGTTTTATTTATCAGTAAATTCAGGCAGATTACACTTATGGCTTAATATCTCATAAACTATAAATCCAATTGAAATACCATTTTACAATTCTATATATAAGACATAAATGAACACTTTTTATGTTGAACACTTCTTCTAATTTTTCTCTATCATTCTCTATAATAAAAATACATTAGCAAAATTTTAGAAAACCTAATTCTGGCCAGTCACGGTTTTTATTCAATTACTCTCTCCTCACTTCGAATTTCATCAATTCATTTTGCAGACAAATTAATATATTTATCTATAATTTTTATGTTTTAACTATCCTTAAATTCAGTCATTAAAAATTCAGAATATTGCCTACAATTTACTACCTTAACATAGATTCAGAATTCCTTTTAAACCCTAGTTCATTCTTTATATTTTTAGCTCAATTAGCTCAATTATTTACCAAATCAAACCATAGAACTCTTAAATTAAATTAAAAACTGAATTTTAAGAATCATACCTTAAGTTAAACTCTTGGATTCCATCTTCTTTGATCCCTCCAAATAGTTTTGATATAAAATCTATCAATCTTTCTTCGTCATCCTTTCCTTCTTCAATTTTTCCTATCTTATTTGGTTTGTATAAAAAGTTTGGGACAAATTTTAATTACCTATTTCAGTTGATGGTTCAGCCAACTCTCCAAGGAAAAATACCAATTTATATATCAAACTAATAGATAAGTTTAAAGAAGAGAAGAGCTTGCATGAAGATTATAGAATCTTGCCATTTGTTCAATTCCTATTGACGCTACATTAGTGTCACGATCCAGTTCCCAGGTCCGCGACGGTCCTAGGGCACAGGAAATGCCAATGGCGATCGGTACCCATAGAACCTAGTATCACATGTATCATCTAAAAACCACAATATATTATCATTATTTATTAATTACCATCCATTTTGTTATCCTGTTATGCATTCTGTAATCATTCTGCTAGTGGCTATAACATTCACATATCATATCATAATGCCATCATATAACTCAAGATATCAATATCAATATGTATACAATGTTCATCTTTTAGCTAACCCAATACATACCCATGGAGCAGCTAGATAATGAACACCAAAATAATACATAATATATATATCAGAAATCCAGAAATTATACATCAAAAACTGTGGCAGATATCCCGGGATGACAAAAGACAGGAATCTGCAATCTACTCCTCTCCTAAAATGGGTAAACAATGAAACATTGAGTATAGATGATACTCAGTAACTTTACATGCATCGTCAATGAAATATAAGCTCAAGTAATGGTTTATACATGATAAGAAATAATGGTACAGTATAAATCATATAAGTTACAGAATTAGTATAGGTAAACAATAGAAATAGCAATGGTCATATTCAATCAAGGAATCAATATGGTAAGACAAATAGAGGGCCATGAACACATAGATTATATGTAATCACACAATCAATCATATATCACATAGGCATAAGACTGATCAGGTCCTATGGCTAGAACCAATAACCCTTCCCAGCTAGGGCATCAATATCAATGTTCACATTGCCGACAGTATGTACCCACTACCCTATCAGTGAGGCAACTATGTCAAACCACATTTAGGTCAATATAGATAGATAAGATGTCAATAGATACCATTATACAACAATGGTATCATCAATATCAATATGAACAATATCTTTCAAATTAAGTATCATATGGATCAATTGAATAGCAGAACACAATATGTAAGCAAGGGTATAGGTTATGGCAAACAACAAAGGTATCGAACAAAAGTTGATTCGGTGGCGGAAATCGATAGGTCAATTGGCATGCCAACGTTGCTGGCGACAATGGCATTCAAATGGTAGGCCTATGGCATGAAAACCAATAGGCCAATAGTAAATGAACTAGGCATTTCATTGAACACTTGGTGGGCATACAATGGCAAGCCAATAGGTTAGGTTATGGTTCAAATTTGACTTGCCCATTCAAATCAACAACATACCACATTGCAACAATAAGATAGGTATCAAAGAAACAACATTAAACAACATCAAAATAGATCAAATTGGCTAAGGAATATCAAAGAAAATCAAGCAAAAACATAGGCATATGAATAGTGCAATGGGTTTGTAACACCCCAACTTAAAGGCTTAGAACTTAAGCTTTAAAGGGCAAACCTAAGGGGTTTTTTCTTTGTTTATACGATGTGTATTTATGCATGTTTATGCTTAAATTGAGTAAATGTGCATGTTTTAGAAAGTTTTATACATGTAAAAGTGCTTTAAAGGCTGTTAGGAAGAAATCGGAAAAAACTCAATTTTTTGTGAACCGGGGGTAAAATGGTTATTTCACACCCCTTCGAGTTTTATGGAAATAAACATGATATTTGAAGGTAGAAAAAAAAATTTAGGACATGAAAATGATGTTATTTAATTTATTTGAAGTTTTGTTGGAGAAATAAACCCGATTGAAAATAGTGTTTGGTAAGCTGCTCAATTGAGGTGCTTCGGTTGAACTAAGGGCAATATGGTCTTTTCCTTTGAGATATGGAATTATATGGTGTATGCAACCTTATGGCATTATTTTAGACTTTATTAAATATAACCATTGGATTAAATGATGAAGAAATGGATGGTTAGATGAATAGGTTTCACAATTCCTATCATAAGCTCAAAGTATAGGATTACTAGCTTTGGTTCTGGATTTGGTGTATCAAATGTACATATAAGCCATCTTTGTTGACTTTTATTAATCAATAGTATAAAAGTAAGAATAATGGATGGATGGATGGCTAGGTTTCACCATATTTATCATAAACCAAATGTATGGAATCATAACTTTGATATTTAGGTTGATTTTTCCCACCACTTCACCATTGTCTTCATCCATCACCATTGTATGTTCAGAATTTTCTCTCTCCACCTTAAGCAAGTTTTGGCCACCATTAGACAACACCAAACCTTATGCTTTTCTTCCATTT
>CANXYC010769297.1:0-60391 GCA_948193065.1 Aleurites moluccanus | reverse complement strand
CAGAATCAGTTACTTTTGTACAGCTGTACTACTAACTCCTAACAACCCTAACAAATTTTCTAACCATTTTTCCCTCCTAATTCTGCTACTAAGCCTTCTGTTTGTCATTTCTTTTTCCATTTCCTGCGGTGATATGTAACACCACCTCCCTTAAATAACATTATTCCATGAATAAAGAGTTTTGCTGATGGAGCCTGCTGTTCTGTAATATCATCCAATAATATTATCCTGTGATATTTAACATAGGCAGTATAATTTATGCCAACCAATATATCCATTAACCCTTTGAAATATAAAACCATTTTAGACACAAGCTATAAGCTATGTGAATATAAAAGACTTTAATTAAGATATCACCACACCCAATTGTGTATCATTCCACTCTACCACCTCAATTGAGCCAGTCAACTACATTTTTTGAGACCCAAATCTACATTTCATTCCAAATTGTTTGTTTGTATATATACTTAGCAACCACTTCACCCAGAACCAATAAATAAATAAAACACTGTCTATCAAGATAAAGCATTTATATCCTTATTCCTCAGTTACTTACAATTTGCAGTTTGATTGTCTTGCCATCCAGCTCCACAGTTCTGATTTTCTACAAAATCATTAAAAAAATTTAAGCCTCTTGAAAACTGACATATAGAAGTAAAACAAATACAAGGGTAAATAGTTTTTACTAGAGAGAGAGAGAAAGAAGAGGCTCACAAAATCAACACCAATAGTACTGATATAGCTGTCCACATAAGAATCATCCTGAGAAATTAACAGAACCATAAAATAAACTTCCACTTTTTAACATTAATCGCTAAAGAATCAAAATTTAACACATTTTTGCACTAACCTTCTTAATTATCCTTTAACCCGCTAACATTGACAACAAAAATAGTACATAACATGTACATTTAACTTACAAAATTGATAAATTAAAAAGAAAAGAAAAAAAGAGTCAAAAGTAAAAAGTCCAGCTCACAGCAAATCTGAGCAGCAAGCAAGATTTCCCAACAGAGGAGTCTCCAATTAGCAGAAGCTTAAACAGGTAATCACTACCAAGGAAAGAAAAAGAAAAAAAAAAACAAGTATAAGTAATAATGTGAATAGAAAAAGAAAATGATTAAGAAATGGTGTGTAGATAAAGAAAGTAAAAAAGAGGGAAGCTTACTATTCGTTGCTCATGATTGGAGCTGTTTGGATCGAAGTGGGAAACTTTGTGGGGGTAATTTTCTTGGGTTTTCTTTCTGGAAAGAAAAGGAAAGCAACAGAAATAGAGAAAAAAAACAGAAACTATGTAGTAAGGGTACAAAGCAAAGCCTCACTTGTCAAGAAAAGCTAATGCCCACCAATATTTGATTATTAATTTAAAAAAAATAATAATAATAATTAATAATTAGTATAATATTTTTTTTATAAAATAAAATAATGGAATTTGGGTTTTTATATGATGTTCGTGCAAGTCTCTCATAAACGTAAGCAAGTCTGCACCTCGTCCTTGGGCTGTACTGTCTGAAATGGATAACAATTGGATACGAAATTGAATATTGCCAAATTCTAATAATTTTCTTTGATATTTGAAGATTTTTTCATATAATAAAAAATTGAGATTAATTCGAAGTTATTCAAATATATATTCATTATTTGAGAGATTGCAACCTGAACAATAACATGAGCTTGAATAAAAGGCAGAGTAAAAATAAGTATATATAATTGATTTAACCTCTATCTTACGAGTAATTTAATGATTCAGGTGAGTTTGAATTATTTTTTTTTTAAATTTATTAATTTAAAAAAAATTCGTTTAATCTATTCGAGTCTAATTTTTATACTATTTTAAGTATTTATATTTTTTATCATTGTCATTCTCTCACGGGTCTTAATTAATTTTTAATTCTTTATTCATCGTATTTATTTACTTCTCAGTCTACTTATAATTAATTTTTTTAGCTTATTATAACATGTGTAAAAGATAAAATAATATTATATATATATATATATATATATAATTTTTAGATGTCAATTAATTATATTATATTATAATGAAAAGAAAAATATAAAAATTATTGCTCAAATTAAAGGTATGATAAATCTTAATACAAATTTAACTATTTAATTTGATTACCGGAGACTAATATTTGTCTTTTAAGTATGACTCACAATAATAAAACTTTATGTTTCAATATATACCTTTTATACTAATTTATTGCATCTTCTCATTATATGACATTATAGTTTCAATTTTTTTTATTTTATTATATATTTTATTTTTTATTTCATATTTTTTATACGTTATATTATTATTTTTTAAATATTTTAATAATTAATATTTTTTTATAAATAATATGCAATATAAAAATAAATATAAGATAAAAAATAAGTCACGAAATCCGGGCTGATTATTGAATATGACTTTATAATACTAATTTATTGCATGTTCTCATTATATGAGGAGTTAAGAGTTGCCCAAAGAAAGGGAGTTTAATTTGAGCCTTTGTATAGAATACATACATTTGCACTTATATTCATTAGAAAGCCCAATATGAGCCCACGGTCCAGTTATAAAGAATAGGCAGGTCTAATCTATCACCCTGCAACTCCACACACTACATACATCTTTCTCTCTTGGTTGCTCTTTACTAGTCAGTACTCACCTTATCTGGACACGTGGACCAATAAAACCAAACCTTTCTTAAACCCTTTGTTCTTCTACAAACTGTTCTATATTCTGTAAAACAGCAGCTTCTTAAACCCTTTGTTCTTCTACGAACTGTTCTATATTCTGTGAAACAGCAGCTTCAACTCGTTTCAAAGCCGCAAGAAATATACTCTGTTTTTTTTTTCACCAAAACCGCCATTAAATCTTTGCCCTTTTCACTTGCTGGCTCTTTATTTCAAAAACTTATTAGGCAAGATATGAATATATTCATTTTACTTATTTAAAAATGATTCATATCGAGATATGTGGATATATCATTGCTTTAATAACACATAAAATTTATCTTAGCTAAAATATAAGAATTATGCGCTTATTTTATTTAATAATATATTTATTTTATGGGATCGGAGAAATAATGAAATTCGAGTTCGTTTAGAATATTTTAATAAAAAATTATTAATTAATGTATTAAAAAAATTTCATTTGATTCATCTAAATTTAATTTTTTAAATAGTTTTGCCCACTTAATATTAATTTTCTGAAAATTTTTACAACTGCACGAAAAATTTTAATTATATGCTCACCCAAAATTAACCTTCTACCTAATAATTTCCCTTTCTACATACTGTTCTATTTTCTGTAAAATAGCAGCATCAACGCGTTTCAAGCCCGCAAGAAATATTCTCTTTGTTGGTTTTTTTTTTTTCACCAAAACCGCCATTAAATATTGTCTTTGCTCTTTATTTTTTTCAAGCACAATTTGCAAGTCTTTCCTTGAAACGCTTTTCGCAGATTGATCTTGAACAAAAGGTAATTACTTAACCTATCAATCCAACTTTTTTTTATATATAATTATTATTATTTATCAGTACTGATTTGTTTGTTTGTTTGAGATTGTTTTGATTATTTAGTGGTTATAATTGAAATATTTTCTTATTTTTCTGCTCTTTAAATGGTTTATGATGGTTAAAAAACTTGTACGTTTGGATTTTGCTTTGTATTGTAAATTTGAAGTTCTTGCAGCATGGATTTACTAGTTTTATGATAATTATTATTAATTGAATGCCATCTTGTTTGATTCTATTTGCTTTCTGTAATTTTTGGTGTTGTGTTGGAAATGAGATTCCTTTGTATTTGACAAGCTTTGATATGTATTTGAGTTATAAAATCAGTCCTTTGAATTCCATGTTTGCTAGATGTGGCAAAGTGGAACGAAAGTTTTGTTCTCTTTGTAGTAAAAAATTTTCCTGAAAAATACTTTATTAAATAATAAAATTATGAGTTGCCTAATTTACTATATTAACATGCATAATAATATGGAAAATTTGTTACTTACACTACAAAATTTAACAGTTTAAAATTTTTTATACTTAAAAAAATCATCTGAATATATTGGAGACGACTTTTATCATATTTATATATTTTCCCTGAAATCGTTCTGAATATATTAACGAATTTTGTGGTTAAATTGTTGATGTAGACTAAAATTAACCATGTGAATGTAAAAGTTCCATGATTTGTTTTAGTTGGTCTTGCAAAATAGATAAAGCAGGATTATGGAGGGTCTATAAAGTATATGGATGTTCCATGATTAATTTAAAAAACATGGATGATTTGAGTCTGATATTAAGTGGTATAGCTATACAAAAGTAATTTGAGTTCAGGAGAGAACACTGACAATCCTAATGTCAAAGGAGGCTAAACTCCTACAAGAACAATGTAGATAATTGTTGTCTTGATCAATTATGATTGATATGATTTAATTTCGTTAATTAAAAAAATTCAGTGTTTTGAGTTTTTTCCTAGAATATGCCACATTGCTTTTCTAAGAAAAAGCTTTATCTGAATCATCTAGATGTAGATAAAAAATATGTCATAAAAATAAGATATGGATAATTAACTAGAAAAATAAAGAAAATTATTCTCTAAAAACATTAACACTACAAAAAAATAAAAAATAAAATTTCGTCGATAAGTAATAAAATTTTATTGGTATTTATAGTTATCGATAAACAATTTAGATTGGTAAAATCCTCATTGATTTATCGATGAATTTTAAAGTTGATCAATAATTTGGTGAAAAAAATTCATTAGATTGCGATACATGGAAGTGGAAAAGGTATCTCTATTGATGTATATCATTTACATTTTCTACTCCATTTGTATCTGCATTGTGTTGCCTCTCATGCTCCATAAAGCGGCTCTCCACCTTTTGTACTCAGCCTATTTATTTTTGGTTGAATAGCCTTTGTTGAAGGGGTTAGGGGGCAAAATAAGTGTTGGCACCGGAATATCCATGAAAGTGGAGGCCTGAAAACTAATGTCATATACTCTGTCCTTCATGGGTCTCCCAACAATCCAAATATATAAATTTGGCTTGTCCAGACTAAAATCCAGTTTGACACAACTTATAAAAATAATTTTTCATATGAAAAAAAATTATTTTTCTAAAAGTGATATTTCTAAAAATAATTAACTATATATTTGTGTTTGGTAAAATACAATTTAAAAATTTCTTATAAACTCATAAGGGTATTTTTATCTATTAATTTTTTAAAATTAGCTACGCGTTTAATTTAAAATTCAGATTTTTTGAAAAACTCTAATTTCTAACTTATCCAAATAGTTGAATTTTAGTTATCTAAATAATTACTTTTATTAATTTTGATATTTACCAAACACTATAAACTGAGCCAAAATCAGTTTCTCACCTAAAAAAACTGTTTTTTCCTTTTTATAAACTATGCCAAGCGGACACTAAGTAAATCTCTCAATTGGCTACAATAACTACTTGCAAAAATTATTGATATTCTCGTTCATTTAAAAAATTAAGTTGTCAAAACTCATTTAGCATATAAAAGAGATAATTATAAATACTTAATAATATATTTATTTAAAGTTGCTACTTAATTTAATCCTTTGAGATATGATGTTCATAAATATTAGTCCGTCGTTTTTTTATGTGTGTGGATGAAAACCTAACGAACAGAGACATCCTAATCTCTCAGTATGTTAATAATAATTTATATATTAAAATTTTATTTAATAGACATTAGAAATAGAATATTTAAAGAAAAAATAATTATCAATCGTAAACTATGCTGCATCATGGATATCAAACCTCCTGTATTTTAAATGCAGTGGATTTTGTGTCTCTTTTTGAAGTTATTATGTGGGTGTTTGGTAGAGCTATTACTAAATATGTTATTAGTGTAAAAGTGCGATTGATAAATTACCAATCGCTAAAAGCAGTTTATGAGATTTACTGATTGAATAGAAATTTTGCCATAATCGAAGTATTTAATTGGCCAATTAAACAATATAAATTTTTTTAATTGGCGATGCGCATATTAACAATCGATAATTAGAAATATTTAGTTGACCAACCAAACAATCCGTATATTCCGACTGCATTGCTGAGAAAACTTCTTGAATTTAGGAGAAAACCAATACCGATGCCATCTGTCTCATAAATCCTCTGGTATCCATTATGGTTTCTTCTTATTTTTCACCTTAACAAGCATAATCTTTTTACAGCATAGTTAGCCTTCTTATCAGTCTGATCAATGCATTAACGGTCTCATTTCACCAGTATTTCTTTAGAAATTCAAATATCGTAGTACAATTAATAAATTACTTTTAATAAAAGGAAAAAATTAATTCAATATAAATAACTGATCAATAGAAGAGATTAGCAACATATTTCATAAAATTTGTGAATTAACCTAAATAAGCAATAAAATTATATAAATTTTTGACAAAATTTCTCATATAATATTGATATTTACTTATTAAAAATAATAATCTAAATTGAGAATTTTGATTTATGATGATAATAATTATAACGAAATATAATTTTATTTATTTATATTTTTATGTAATAATTGTTTTATAATTATATTTTACACTTTTGAAATTGCACTTTTGGAAAAATTGTACTTAAAAAAGACCCAGAAGAAAATTATTAAATCTTTGATCAAGTTAATACAGTGGAGTACCGGTACTAGAGTTGGGAGTTTTCTTACAGCTTTTCTGTTTTTAGTTGGGAGTTTTCTTACAGCTTTTCTGTTTTTACTGCAGTTCTCATCAGTTTAGAGAAATGGCAACAGACGGTGCAAAAAGCTTTGCCAGAAGGGATCGTCTCTTGGAGATTGAGCATAATGTTCGATGCTGGTGGGAGGACGAAGATGTTTTCAGGGCTGAACCTGGCGAAAGGCCTCCTGAAGTGGACGAGAAGTTTTTTGGAAATTTTCCATTTCCTTACATGAATGGGTTTTTGCATCTTGGGCATGCATTCACACTGTCCAAGCTTGAATTTGCTGCTGCCTATCATAGATTAAGGGGTGCTAATGTGCTCTTGCCATTTGCTTTCCACTGTACTGGTATGCCGGTTAAGGCCTCAGCAGATAAACTTCGTCGGGAGATTCAACAGTTTGGTAATCCTCCTAATTTTGCCAATGAGGTGGAGGAGCAAATAGAACCACAAATAGAGCCTGATGATACACATGCAAGTGTTCCAGTAGATAAGTTCAAGGGCAAAAAGTCCAAGGCTGCATCAAAATCAGGGGGACAACTGTTCCAATGGGAAATCATGCGCAGTTTTGGGCTCTCTGATAGCGAGATATCAAAGTTTCAGGATCCATATGAGTGGTTGGGGTTCTTTCCTCCATTAGCCATGGAAGATCTTAAGGCTTTTGGCTTGGGTTGTGACTGGAGACGATCATTTGTCACTACAGAGATAAACCCGTACTTTGATTCTTTTGTGCAATGGCAGATGAGGAAATTAAAATCTATGGGTAAGATTGTCAAAGATGTGCGTTACACTATTTACTCTCCCTTAGATGGCCAGCCCTGTGCAGATCATGACAGGGCAAGTGGTGAAGGAGTGCAGCCCCAAGAATATACTCTTATCAAGATGGAAGTGTTGCCACCTTTCCCTGCCAAATTGGGGCCTTTAGAAGGGAAAAAAGTGTTTCTAGCTGCTGCTACATTGAGACCTGAGACAATGTATGGACAAACAAATGCATGGGTGTTGCCTGATGGTAAATATGGAGCTTTTGAAATCAATGAAAAAGATGTATTCATCCTCACAGAGAGAGCAGCCCTCAACCTTGCCTATCAAAACTTCTCGAGGTTTCCTCAGAAACCTAGTTGCCTGGTTGAGCTAACTGGTTATGATCTGATCGGCCTTCACTTGAAGTCTCCACTTTCTTTCAATGAGGTCATATATGCTCTTCCCATGTTGACCATTCTGACAGATAAAGGCACTGGGATTGTGACCAGTGTGCCTAGTGATGCCCCTGATGATTATATGGCACTGCATGATTTGAAAGCAAAACCAGCTTTCAGGGCAAAATATGGTGTGAAGGATGAATGGGTTATTCCCTTTGACATTATACCAATCATTAATATTCCTGGTTTTGGAGATATGGCTGCTGAAAAAGTTTGCGTGGATCTGAAAATTAAGAGCCAAAATGAGACAGAGAAACTAGCTGAAGCAAAGAGGTTTACCTATCTAAGAGGATTCACAGATGGGACAATGCTTGTTGGAGAATTTGCAGGGAGAAGAGTCCAGGAAGCAAAGCCATTGACTAGGGCCAAGCTCATTGAGACAGGTGAGGCAATAATGTATAGCGAGCCCGAGAAGCGGGTTATTTCAAGGTCTGGTGATGAATGTGTTGTGGCACTCACTGACCAATGGTACATTACTTATGGGGAAGAGGAATGGAAGCAATTGGCTGATGAATGCTTTTCCAATATGAATCTCTACTCTGATGAGACACGACATGGCTTTGAGCATGCGTTGAGCTGGCTAAACCAGTGGCCTTGTTCACGATCTTTTGGGCTTGGTACTAGCATTCCTTGGGATAAAGAATTTCTTGTTGAATCCTTGTCTGACTCCACTATTTACATGGCTTATTACACTGTTGCCCATTTGCTTCATAATGATGACATGTATGGCATAAACAAGCCTCATCCTGTTAAGTCTGAGCAAATGACTGATGAAGTCTGGGATTTTATCATCTGTGGTGGTCCCTATCCCAAATCATCTAATATACCTTCATCGGTGCTTGATAAGATGAAGCAGGAGTTTGAATATTGGTACCCATTTGATCTTCGAGTCTCCGGTAAGGACCTCATCCAGAATCATTTGACATTCTGCGTTTATAACCATACAGCAATCATGGCCAAGCACCACTGGCCTCGTGGATTCAGGTGTAATGGGCATATTATGCTGAATTCTGAAAAGATGAGCAAGTCTACTGGAAATTTCATGACAATTCGCCAGGCAATTGAGGAATTCTCTGCTGATGCAACACGGTTCTCCCTTGCTGATGCTGGGGATGGTGTTGATGACGCAAACTTTGTGTTTGAAACTGCAAATGCAGCAATCCTCCGCCTCACTCAAGAGATTGCATGGATGGAAGAGGTTCTTGCTGCAGAATCATCTCTGAGAATGGGTCCTCCATCTACTTATGCGGATCGAGTGTTTGAAAATGAGATGAATATTGCTGTAAGAATGACTGAGCAAAATTACCGGGGCTACATGTTTAGAGAAGCTTTGAAAACTGGGTTTTATGATTTGCAAGCTGCCAGGGATGAGTACAGATTCTCATGTGGCAGTGGGGGCATGAATCGAGACTTGGTATGGTGTTTTATGGATGTCCAAACAAGACTTATCACTCCAATCTGTCCACACTATGCAGAATACGTCTGGAGGGAGCTTTTGAAGAAGGATGGATTTGTGGTGATGGCAGGATGGCCCACAGCTGATTCTCCTGATCTAACTCTGAAGGCTGCCAACAAGTACCTTCAGGACTCGATTGTTCTGATCAGGAAGCTCCTTCAAAAACAACTCTTAGGTTCTAAGAAAGCCAATAAAAAGGGAGCTCCAGTTGCCACACTAACTGAAGAAAAGATAACAGGCTTGATATATGTGAACGAGCAATTTGATGGATGGAAGGCAGAATGCTTAAGGATACTGCAAAGCAAATTTGACCACAAGACCCGTACTTTTGCCCCAGATGGGGAGATAATGGAGGCACTAAAGAATAGTTCTGTTGGTCAGGCCACAAATTTTAAACAAACACAAAAACTTTGTATGCCTTTCTTGAGGTTCAAGAAGAGTGAGACCATCGCACTTGGGGCTCGGGCCTTGGATTTGAAGCAACCATTTGGAGAGATTGAGGTCCTTCAGGAGAACTTGGACTTGATTAAGAGACAAATTGGTCTTGAAGAGGTGGAAATATTGTCTGCTGCTGACCCCGATGCTCTTGCTAAAGCTGGTCCACATGTCTCACTGTTGAACAAGAATCCTCCATCTCCTGGTAACCCAATTGCTATCTTTTTTACCAGGTGAGCAGACTCATTCTACTGAACAGCTCTGCCTAGGGGATGTGATAGACTTGGATGTGCCTATTTTTTTATTGCTTTCTTTTATTACTATGTTTTTATATATATGTTTGCTGTTTTGAAATATTGATTATTGGCACTCATCCTCTGCACATTAATAGGTAATTGACAACAATATATGAACGTGGTGGCGAGTTCTTGACTTGATTGCAGTGCAGATGATATAGAGTATATGCGTTGCCTTGGAAAAAAAAGGTGCGCAACTATGGAGACAGATTTTCTTTCTTTCAAGGAATTTGCAGCTGGGTTGCCATCACTCTGAAAGTTAGGATTCTATCAGCAATGGAAGCTTGTTTTACTAGTTAAGAACTTGCAGTGTCCTTGTGTTTCTATCATCTTGAATTTTGCTTGTGTGTTATTTAGATTTTCTATAAACTGGATAAGATGCTGTGGGAGTTTGGCAATGGGCAAAAAATTAGTTTCCTTCTGTGACAACAACGCCCTGCCATCTCATATTTTCTTTTCATTTCCTATGGCTAGCATTACACTAGATATGTAAGTGACTGCTTAAGTGAATGGCTCTCTCTTTTTTATAATAGTGATCACTTTTTTAAGATTTGAACTTGAAATTTACTCAAATTTTTCACTAGACGAGAATTAAATTTAAAAATATTGTAATTTAAATTTGAAATCTAACTTTTTATTATTAGTTCAATATCAATTAAAGTATTGATTTAATGGTCTATAGCAAATTTTTTTCAACATTTTCTATTTCTAAGAAAATGATAAAATAATTAATAATAATAATGGTAAAAAAGAAACGTAACCCAGATGAATTTTTAAACTAGTTTCTGTCACACCAATACGCTTTCTAAGAGTGTTTTGCAGTCTTTGTAGGTAGTTCATCTGTCAAATGCAAAGCTAATAGGCAATAGCCCATCTGTTGAGCCATGACCACTAGTAGTTTTTACACGATAGTAGGTTAACTACGTAAGAGAAATTAATGATTCTATTATTGATTATTTTTTAACAATTTTATCATCAATTTTTTTTAATTATTTTTTAAGAATTTTATCATTAATTTTTTTTTAATTAATTTAAATGTGTAGTTAAAAAGGATGCTTGACAGAATATTTGATTAAATTAGATAATAAAAATCTTAACTGCTTAAGCAGTGGTCTCAACTTTGTCGCAACTAAAATAAGATTCATAATTAGATAAAAGAATTAATATTAAAATGATTTGAACAAGTGAATTAGAGACCTAGACTCCAATTAAAATGATTTGAATACATAAAATGGATCTAGACTCCGAATAAAAATGTTAAACATATCGAGGTAGTTTTAATAATTTGGAGGAATTAAAAATATTGAACATATCGAGATATTTTTAATAATTTGGAGGAAAAGAATACAATATGATTTAAAAAATTTATAATTAAATAATATAATTTTGAGTTGAGTTAATTTAAATTTTACAATATGAAAGCATCATCTCAATTTCTAAAAATTCTTATCATATCCCCATTAATGTATGCTATAGGCTTGAGGACTAAAATCAATTGATTTCTATGAGAAGAGTATTTACTTTATATTGTAGGATGCCAGAGATTCAAATTTAGATTATTTCTCCCCTACAGAGATTATTAACTATCCCAAACAAAATTGTATAAGTGCCAAAAGGAGATTGCCAAAAGCCACAACTGGCTGAAAATTTTGAATTTTTGTTTTTGGGTTGATACAAGTAAATGGAGAAACTCCAAATCCGTGTTGATCATATTATCAGCTACCCAATCCCCATAGGCCATAGCAACAAGTCACTCACTCATCCACCCAACCACAACCACATTTTGTGCCAAAATGAGACCAAAGTTTCTCTAAAAATGGACAAAAATAGCAGCAAAGAAGGAAATGCAGTAACAATATTTAAAAAAAAAAAAAAAAAAATCTACTCCGGACAAAATAGCCTTTCAGAACCATCACTGTGGCTAGGAATAGTAAAATGTCTTAATCTTCCTTCTTGTTTCTTCATATACCCTTCACAAAGAAATGCCTTAGAAAATTTATCTTCAACTTCTCTATTAACATCATGAACAAAAACATCAGTTTCTCCTTCTTCTCTATTTCTAGCCATCATTCCAGCAGAATATATAGCACTCATTCTCCCTGGTGCTTCTTCATAATACCCTGTAGGGGCATCAACCATTATTAAATCCCATTTTATTTCATAAACTTCACTTGGTAATCCTTTCAAAGCGAGTTCACACATTGAATATTTTGGGTCACTAACTGCAACACATTCAGGTCCTTTCCCTACTTCCATTAAATTGTTTGCTTGATTCACTTTACTATCATAAGTAACATGATACGACTCTAACATGGGGAATCTTCTCTTAATTTGTGAAATCCAAGATTCATCTTCTTCAAGAAAAATTGTTCTTCCTCCATAGTTAAGTGCACTCCACATTAGACTATCATGGCCCAGACCAAAAACCAAGAAGTTGCATGGAGATTTCTTTTCTAATACTTTTGCTGTTACTGAAATTTCTTTGAGTGTTTGTTGTGGAGTAATGGTTGATGTTGTGTAATGAATTAAAGCTTGAGCTAAAGATTTTGGAATCTTGGTGCAAATTGGGGAGCAATTTTTTGCATTTGTTTCTTCAATATTTGAGGTTTTTGATTGAAATGTGCTTAAAATAGGAGATAGGTTTTCATTAGAATTAGTAAAAGAAGCTGAAGAAGTTGATAAGTTTGATCTTAATAAAAAGAGTAGAAAGAAAGCAAAGAAAACACCAAAGATGAGCAACTTAAGATTTGAAATTTGATGGGGTTTAGGCCTCATATTTGTTTTTGGTTCAAGAATTTCTTTTTTCTTTTCTTTTCTTTTCTTTTTGCTCTTATAGGGTTTGAACTAGAGGGAATGATGGAGATTGGAGTTTGGGGTTCTGAAGATGAATTTAAGGCTATATTTTAAGTTGGAAGAAGAAAAGGAGAAGAGAGGGGTAAGTTGAGATGTAGTGATTGATTAATTATTGATAGCTTAGACATGAAGGGAAGACAAATATTGGGTAATTGATGAAGACTAGATAGCTTCTAAGTTTTTGAAGGAAGCAAAAAACTATGGTTGGTAGATCTACAAGTTTAGTAGAGTGTTGTAGACTAATCTAATTTGTTTGCTCATTAATGTTGATTTGCTTTTAAATTTTAGTTAGTTCTTGTTTCATGGTTAATTAATGTTAAATGGGTTGAGACTTGAGAGAGAAATTGACATACCTCTCCCCTTTTTGTCCACATTCCTAAGTTTGCTTTTGTTTGTGGTTAAGTTGCTGAAAAGGATGTGTATCTTGCTAAATTTTTTATTTTACCCAAAAATAAGATAATATTTTCTTTTTAATGAAAGAAAAGTCAAATTAAAATAAAGATAGTTGAGTTTTTTTTTTGTCTCTCTTTTATTTTTAAGTTGATATATAGTAGTATCACATTATAGTACTTGGGGAGTACCATAATGACTAAGGAACTCCAAAATCAACATATGTTTTTGGTACAACTGTTCTGGTTTTGCACTAAATAAGAAAAGCTTATTTTATCCTTCATAATTCAGCCATCATGCTATAATAAATAAATGAAAACCTTTTTCTTATGAAATCACTGTAACTACCCATTTGAAAAGTAGTTTTTCATTTGTTGTTAATGCATTAACCAAAGTTTATTTTATTAATTAAGTTCCGAATGAAGCTGGAACTCATAAATTCGTAGTCATGGATTCAACTCCAATAATGCTGAGACAAGACTAATTGCTTTTAACTCTTCCAATTTTATTTGTTAAACTTTTTAGAATGAAGTAGCAACACAGTTAACTCGCACTCTCTATCTCTATTTATCTGCTGCTGATGTTTTACCCCTTTGTAGACCGACCCTACTCGAGTATGGATTAATAGGAACCCATGAACTTTTGAATACCAGGCGGTTTCTGCCAAACCCAATAATAACAATAATAGCAAGGCACTCCAAAAGTCCACATGCCAAGCCAAAGAAACAATAATAAGCTGCAAAGCTGTATTAAGAGTGAGTCGCTTCCTTAACAATGGTTTGAATGAAGTGAGCGTCAAGGATTGTTGCACTATTTCTACATCGAATGAGAGAAATGATTGGCAGAAGAAAAAAAAACACATATTTCAGCTGTACAAAGTATAACTTGGAAACTGAAAATTATGCCAGAGCAAAGAGAGATTTTTCTCTCTTTAGTAGTCAAATAATTGGCCTGCATCAAATGAAACACCATCTTACCCTAACAATGTGGAGATGGCTTCAATTCGCTTTTTAACTAATCACATTCCTGAATTATCTACAGAATTTTTTTTATTTGAACCTCATTGTGATGACCAATAATTATCTGATGTTGTGATCCCAACTGAAGCTCATCAACAGTCGAGTCTTCTTGCGTGGAGATATTTGTCATATTCTGAAATGGAATGCCTGATATATTCAACAAAGGAAGCATCAATTTCGGCTACAGGGTCACCTTTCATTTTTTTCCATGGTATAGTAGTGATTCTGTTTGTGCATTTTCATGGTAGGCTTTGCTGGTCTTGGTCTTGTCTGCATATGCTTTGCGGACAGCTTCCTGGATTTGTTTCTCATGCTCTTTGAGCATCTCCTCAATGTTTCCTCCTGCAGCTATCAATGGTCCGGAATAGTGGATACGACCTTTCTTTTGATAGTTACCCTGAGGTGACAAGCAAATGAAACTTATTAAACATCAAAATATTAAGTAAATAGGTTATGTTTGAGCAAGTCTTTTACCGTTGTAGATTCTAGACCAGATGGCCGAACCTCCTTATTTGAGAACTTAGGCCTGTCCAGGAGACTGTGGGCAGAATCATCCAGATGGTTATGTCGAGAATTATTAAAATGGTGGGAAGAATCTTGTGGCCAGTGTCGAGTCACTGTTGTTGCACAGCCATTATCCAATTGTGAACTGCCTCTAACTGCAACAGAATTAGAATATCTGGACAACTGTGCAGCTCCCCGATGCCCGAAAGATCTCTGAATTCTGAATTCTTCAGGCTTCTTAGGAGAAGCAAATGTTGGGCCGGGAGCCCTGAGAACCTCATTAAAATTTATACCACATGATGCTACAACCTGCATTGATTTTCCTGACTGGGAGTAGACATTTTTTGCTGTTCCTTCAAAATGCTCAACACTATCTTCTTTGGGATTGTACTGTTCACTGATGCTTTTGGGGTTAGACTGCCCTTGTCGCTTCTGTGTTAGGCATGAAAACAAGGACAAAATGTTACATCAAAAACTAGTTCTTTATAAACATTAAGAATATGAGGAAATAATCATGAATGTAGAAGATCTCTCAGTTACCTGGATGGATGCAGGCAACTCTGCATTAGCATCTGGTGCTGGCACAGCTTTAGGTCCTTTTGAGCTCTTTCTAGTTGATTCATGTCCATGTCCTTTACCTCCAGGGCCTCTCCGCCTAATTAACAGATGATAAACAGGTATCTTAAATAAAATGTGGGAAAAATGGAACTCCATCTCATGGCATAATAGTAATCAGGTCCTAATCAAGTATTCTCCCTTATTAGGTGGGTTCATTACAAGTTCTCCTTGTACCTCTTTACCTTTTTCTTTCCAATTTGAGGCTTCTATACAATTCATTTTGCCTTTTCTAAAACAGAATTAAAATGAGCTAATTCACATGCATCAGCATTAAAAGTCATCTTATTATAAACTTTACAGTAATCTGTAAGAAAAATGTCACTTACTCTAACTAATACAATTAAGAAATAATCTTTCTTTTGACAATACAAAGAAATACAAATTAAAAGAGCAGATTTAACTGACTTATGATTCACAACAAAACTCCTTCCTAATTTTATCAAAAGAAGAGTCCTGGAAAAAAAAATAATGATAAATCAGGAACTTCCTTACCTTTTGCCATCATCATCTCGAAGCTTTGCATCAAACTCCTTGGTTGGTGGGTACTTGGGCAAACTTGATGGGTCACAAGGAAGAGGCTTTGTAGTGAAGAACTGGAGAAGGAAAAAAAAATCCAAAAAACAAAACATAGAATCAGCGGAGTAAAATCATAAAGAGGGTTAGTAACAGCATTAAAATTGCTAAAAAAAACAATTAACATTGACAGCAAGACAGTTTTGGTCTTTCTCTGATTAAAACATGTGGAACTTAAACCAATGAAACGGAACCCATAATGAATGTTGTTTCAGCATAATTCTGATTTGAACTTTTAGCCAAAGCCACTATTTATCATCAGTTTATCAACTCACAAGCCAAATTTGGACAAATCTAAAACTTTACTAGCACTTTGAGAAGGTATAATTCACATTTACTTTTAGCTAACCATTGAAGTGGAGATCCAATCTGAGCACTGAAGTGAACTTTATGATGAGCAAAAATAAAATAGTCCAAACTCAAAGAATTTGAAGGTCACATTTGAAAACTTCAGAAACTTGATGTAAATTACACAAGGTGTATGGCAATCTAAAACTTAGATTTACCTCACTACCAAGCGCTGAAGAAGCTGATCCCCGGTCCTCAGGTTCTATCGCAAGGAGTACATCCAAGAAGGCCAAAGCCGATGAAGGAAAGTCCTTGAATGTCTCAGAAACACAACGTTTATACGGTTGTTTAGGTTTAAAAATGGTTGCATGTGGTAGTTTTGATCTCTTCCAATACTCTTCCGATGGTGACCCACAAAGTTTGAAGATTTTATGCAGTTGCTCCACCTACAATGAAAGGTAATGTCATGAGATCTTGGATCCAAATCAAAATAACGTTGACCTAAAACACCCACTCAAATCAATTTTGCCAAAATATCTGCACCAGTTCTATTTTATAAGAATTCAATTGGTAAAATTGGCAGGCCCTGGCAGTTGCAAAATAAAAATATCTGCACTGGTTCTACTTTATAAGAATTCAATTGGTAAAATTGGCAGGCTCTGGAAGTTGCAAAATTGCTAGAGTCTCATGCAACACGAGTATATGGCCCAATCTATTGAACCAAGTTGGCTAATAAACAGCCAACAACAACAAGGTCTTATTCATCTGACTTGCACAGTTGATTAGTTGTCAAGTGTGATTTAGTAAACCTTCCAGTGGCAATAATAATCAACAGTATCTGCCTGTTTGGCTGACTGATATGCTAAAAAAATAACGAGCTTTGTTACATTTGAAGAAAGACCTAGGATAATTGGGTTCAGATTTTCTCAACAATTTTGACACAAAATCTTCAGGAACTTAGTAACCTGTAACTAAAGATTATGCCATGCCATATATAGCATTGGGATGCTGATCCTGTAGCTCTTACATCTAGAGCCCTTTCCTATCATGTATCTACATCACTGCATATCATATCAAACCTCCAAATAAGAACAGTTGTTGTCCAAGAGTTGGTTTTCCTAGATTGCTGCAGAAACCACTATGGTTCTAATGATCACAGTGCAAGACTGTCAAATGATCCACTGCAGATGCCATTCAAGGGCAAACCTAAATCTATTTCATCATGTGGTCATAACCCTTTTGGATCGAAAGATCATAGATATTTATTAATAGATTGAATATCCCCAATTTCTTACAACCCCAACAAAATTTACCTCTGTTCTTCCAGGCATGATAGGCTTCCCAGCAAACAATTCTGCAAGAATGCAACCAGTGCTCCAAAGATCCACAGTAACTCCATAACTTGTGGCACCAAGCAAAAGTTCAGGGGGCCTGTACCATAATGTTACTACTCGACTTGTTAGAGGCTGCTTCTGAGGGGGATGGAAAAAGGTTGCCAGCCCAAAATCACCAATCTTGAGATTGTTGTTTTTGTCAACTAGTAGATTTGATCCTTTGATGTCTCGGTGCAAAACCCCGCAACTGTGGCAATGTTCAAGTCCACAAAGTAGTTGTCGCATATAACATTTAATCTGTAGAATAGAAAGCATCAAATACAACTTCAGAACACTAATAATTATTCATACCCAAATTGTAGCTACAGAAGCTATTTAAGCGATCGTGATGAAGATAAGTCTTAACTTTATTTTCCCTCATCTTTATAATAATATAACTCCACATTTTGGAAAAAATGTAGCTTTGTTAAGGCTAAGCTCCATGTTGCTGGTGCACCCTGCCACCTCAGCTATTGAGAAAGAATTATTGTTTTTCCCCATTTCCTGGAGTAGGAATGGAAGACATACTGATAATACACAGCTATGTACATAATAATATGATTCAAATATGAACTTTGAATGTTTAGATACTGAACAAGAACTAAAATCTCCTCTTCTTATTCTTATTGGATATAAACTCAACTCAAGCAAGTTTTAATCTCAAACTATTTGGAATTTGCATTTTTCTATATTCTATCCAGATTAGCAATTATCTTTTTAGAAAGATCTAGAGCTGTTAAATCCCATTTAGTACTTCCTTCTATAGAACATTAGGTCCACCCCGCATTTTCTTCTCTTTTACAACTTCCATTTGATCCACCTATCATACCAGTGCATTTACTAGTCTATGCAATGGTGCACAAGTCCAAACTATATTAATATCTCCGCTCAGCTTTTCCTTAGTGGGTGCTAATATTGTCTTGCTATAAATGCATTCATTGTTATTGGATCTATATACTATTAAATCATATCAGAAATCTTTCTGCTAATATGGTTCAAATGTAGAGCAGAAATTATGTTCCAAGAATTACTCTAGCTTATCCAATTTAAAAGTTAGTTTTACTTCTACCTTACCAAAGAAAATTGACATTTTCAAAAGAATAAGAAATATTTATAATGTTTCTATCCATATCCATTTCATTCCAGCTAAGGAGAAGCAAAAGGAAAGCTTCTTAAAGTTTGTTATTGAAAACATTGTGTCAAAATCCACAGTGGATGTTGCACTCTAATAAAATAATCTCACACTTAAACTGGGAAAAATCAAGCACCTGAGCTTCAGTAAACTTAACCCCTGATGTTGCCAAAAGCCCTGCAAGATCATGCTCCATGTATTCAAATATTAGGTATAAACTACCAGACATCTTCGAAGTAATTATTCCTTCAAGTTTCATGACATTTGGATGATCAAGCCTTCGCAAAATTATGATTTCTCTTGCCATAAAACGTACACTTTCTGGATCCATGTTAACAAACCGGACCTTCTTCAGTGCTACAATTTTGTTTGTCTCAAGATCACGGGCTTTGTACACACTGCTGTAAGTTCCTTGTCCAACCTGCATAATTTTCAAGGAAGTTTAATCCAAAACAACTTTCCATAATTCAAGCCTTACAACCTCAGTAATATTCACATCAAACTACAGTGAATCTCTCAGTTTAAAAACCAATGTAGACATTGAATTCCATGGGATTATGGTTATCCAACTACAAGCACTTGAGTTTTGCTTTTCCATTTTTAATTCAGGCACTTATTTTCATTTATATATTTACTTCATTTGAGGAGAAGCCATTTTCCAATGGACATGCTTACAGATGAAAAACAAAGAATTTCTATTCAAAAGACTATTCCAATACTTAAAAAGCAGATAAATTGATAAAGAAATTGCATTTCTAGAAGAAGAAGAATGTCCGTACAAACATAGCTCCTACATTTAACTGACTTATCCAGTATTTAACAAATCTAGTTACTTCATTATCAATGCACCCATAACTGCACTACTCACTGGGAACCTGATGATAGGTTCATTCATGAGGAAATGTGCAGATATGGATGGAGATTTTGTATGAATCATTGATGTTTTCTTAATATAAGCTTCAAAAAGGAAATAAATAAATAAAAAAAAAAAACTCTTGTGATAGGGCTAAGAATTAAACTAACCAGAAACAAAGAAAAATCACAAAAATGAGGCATTTCGAATCAGTTAAGAAGAACAATTAAAGAAGTCTTGTGCACTATCTATTATTATAACCAAGAAAACATTCATTCCAGGAACTGATGTTTAGTTTTCAGCATTAACCACCAAAATATTTCTCTTTATGCAATTCAATACCACTGACTTTGGATTAACAAAAAAAAAAGGGAAAACCATGCATGAGATATCAAAGATACACAATAGCAAACTGACCTTATCCAACTTCTCAAATGATTCTGCTCTTCGAGGCACCCATCCATTGATAGCTTCTCCAGCCACAGCAGCCAGCCAAGAAGGCCAACCAGCAACAACCTGTGCTCCTCTTTCCCCATTGCCCAAAGTCAATATCCTAGACACCTTCTGAGCACTGGCCTTAGCAGATTTTTTCTTATCCTCCTCATCGGATGATATAGAATTAGTGGGTTGATTTGATATCAAACTTGCTGTGGCATCATTGCCATCAGCTGCCACAGCTTCATCTCTTCTGGAAGAAGAAACAGACCGTTTGCTATTTGGTTCTTTGCATGTGGCATTGTTTTCTACAAAATCATTTGCTCGATTGCCCTTCGAGCAAATGCAACCCATAATTCTAATCCAGAGTTCTTTGATTCTCACCACAATGACTGCTATTATCGGCTTCAATTTTTTCCAGCATTAAAACCCATAAACCATAAAATCAAAATGTTGCTATGAACATTTAGTTCATCCCATTTTGTCTCCTATCAATCAATGCAATACCAATTCTTGACATTTGATATAGAAGAAAAAATAAAAAGAACCCTCATCTCCAGATCAATGACAAGCTAACAAGAAAGATAAAATCTGATAATTGGAGCAATCCCAGAAGCCTGTTTTGATCATTTATAAGAACCCAGATCCCTAAATCACAAGAACACAGACAAAACGCCCTCCACAATCCAATGGTACAAACAAAATGTGGTTATTAGCTAAAATGAACAAGAACCCAGATCCCCACTTAGGAAGACAAACCAAATGGAAAAAAGAAAAGACAATAAATAGCATAAATAAAAGGAAACAAAACACCAAATCAAGAATTCTCAGGGATATGAGACAGATTAGAATCAATAATACACAGCATTTCTCCAGCAACAGTTTTTATATTTCTGTTGCAATAATATGAGACAGAAATTAAAACAAACAAAATTGAAGTTGGTCGGCGACTCAAGCCAATGCAAAAACTAACCAAAAAGAGAACAAAAAATATACGTATCTTTTTGGGATTACAATAAGCAATGTGAATCTTGAAACAAAATGAGAAACAGATACACAGAGAAAGAGAGAAATCCGGATCTGGGTATTTCCTAAAAATGCGATTAGCCAAAGAGATTCTTTTGGGTCTAAGTTAAGATAGGTTGTTGGCATTGGTCTTTCTTTTAACTAGTTTTTTCTGTTCTGTTTTTTTATTTTTTTCATCATAAAATTGGGGAAAAGAGAAACAGATAAAAAAAAAAAGTGATCTTTCAAAAACCATTAGGATCAGAAAAGAAAAAAAGAGAAACAAAGAGAACGTCTTTCTCAAGAAATGTATTGGTTAGATAAAAATAGAGAAAATGAAGATTGAAGAGTGAAGAAGAAGAGAAGAGTATTGAAGAAGGAAATGAAATGCAATGTGACCTGACGTAGAGCAAAGAGATTTTCCTCTAGTGCATGAGTGAAGAGTGTAGTTGTGCCACGTGGTAGAGTTTGGGAGACCAATAGGTCCCACAGAAGATACTGTCTGATTGTCACAGGAATGGAACATGGGCATTTTGTAACTAGTTATTATGGTGTAGAGACCTTAAGTTAGAATCATAACTCAACACCCATAAAGCCAACATTTTACCATCAAAATGAGAAACTAGGTGCAAATTGTGGTGGTTGGATACTTAGATCTCAATTTCAGAATTTTAAACTTATTTTTGGTGTGTTTGGATAAAAACGTGAAAAATAATATTTTGTTAAAATAATTTAATTTTGTTAAAAATAAATATTAATTATAAAATTTTTCTCTCTAATTTTTAAAATTTGTGTTAAATACTAAAAATAATCTATTTTTTTTTTGTTTACCCAATCACTTTAAAAATCATAAAACTCCAAATTTTAACATTAACTTGTTTTTAAAACGGAAATTATAGCGTTTATCTTTCTATTCAAACATCCTCTTTGAAGTAGATTTACAGTATTTTTTTTAACAATTAAGTTGTTTTAAAGTATGTGAGACTTTAAAAAATTCAATTAAAACATAGATTTGAATGTTTTAAATTGAAAAAATTTTAAGCATTATTTTGATATTTATTTAAAAATGATTTATGTAATTAAATTTTTAAAAATTAATAATTTTTTATACACAAAACTCATTTTTGGCATAATAATATCTAAATACTAAAGCTCTAAGTTCTCAATGACGAACCAGAATTTTAAGTAGGAGAAAAAAATTTACAGCGCCATTTTTTTTATGGGATTATATATAAATATAAAATTAAATATAATGATTTTTAAAGTTAGGGAGGTAAAAATAAAAAATTAAGAAAAAATAAAAATTTTAGAGAAAAAATATTAAATTATTTAAAATTATATATGTAAAATTAAGAAAAAAAATTATGAAATTTGGGGATCACTCTAAAGATTTATATAATTAGAAGGATAAAAATTAAAAAAAAAAAATTAAAAAGATAAAATAAAAAAAAATAAAAAATTAGTCTATTATATTCGTCAATACGTTTAAAATATTTGTAAAGAAAAACTTTAAAAAAAAATTATTGTGTTTCTTCATTTATAATAACATATATAAAGAAAAGCTAATTTATTTTCTTTTATTTACGTCTGTCTAATTTTTATTATTAATTATTTATTTTTTCTTAAATGTACGAAAATGAAAATCCATTTTAGTAGTAAAAGCAATTGAGAGAATTTTACAAATAAAAGAATACTCATACTCATCTTTACGTGTAAATAGAACTAACGGAGTGGCAAGTTCTTGAAGTTATATATATAAATATAAAGCAGGGGGCAGGCCTTGCGGTTAGGGTTACAAATGAGTCGAGCGGTTTATGAACAGTTTAATATTGGATTCAATAACTTTTTTTTTTTCATTCCATTCATTTAATAAATAAATTAAATTTAAATTTTATTTTAAAGTTAAATGAATTTTATTCAAATTCGGCTCGATTAAATTTGTAAATAGTTTAATTGTAAATTCATAAAAAGACTCGTAATTAGTTCGATTAATAAATTAGAAAACAACTCAATTATTATTATTAATATTATTAAAATCTAATAATTTTGACACTCCAAAAATATATTTTGGCACTTCTATAATTTTTTTATAATTTAATTAAATACATATATTTTTAATTTTCTTATATATATAACTTTTAAATAAATACTATATAATTATAATTATATTTTTATAATACTAATAGAGTTTTAGATTAATATTTTATTAATATTAATATAATATAATATTATAATATTTAAAAATATATTTTTTAATTAATATTTTTAAAATACATATAATACTCAATTTTATGATTAATTTTTTTTATTAATTAAATATTTTTACTTTTATATTAATTTTTAATTTTTTTTGCTATAATTATTTTATTATAAATGAATATTTAGCTATAAAGGAGTCATAAATGAATCAAATTTAAATTCGAATCTAACTCAATTATAATTTAATAAGTCAAACTCAATTATAATTTATAAATAAATTTTTGATAAATCGGTTCGAACTCATTTAATAATTAAACGAGTCTCGATTTCAAGTTTAAGTTAGAAAAAAAAAAAATAATGAGTTGTGTCTCAGCAAGCTAAAATTCAACTCAATTACAACCTTATTTATATTCCCTTAAAAATGATCTGTCGTCAGTTCCCTAAAAATATGAATTTAATTTTATATATTATTTAAAAAAAATCATAAGAAAAAGTACTTAAAAAATTGCAAATTTTATGTTTATGGAATTTAGACACTTAAATTGAAGATAAGGGAGGAAAAATTTATTTGTTTTGAAAGAAATGGCACTCTCAATAAGATTCATAAATTATTATTATTATTATTATTTGTTTGTCATAAGTGTTGTTGGACTCTGAATTAGGCTGCATATTGCTTGTAGTCCATATTAGCTCAGAACAAAAGACATATACAGTAAAGCCTTCATTTATTGAAACTTATGGATTATATTAATTAAAATAAATTTAAATTAATTAAATATTAATTTAATTAATAATTTAAATCAAAATAATATAAAATAATTATATAATAAAAATTATTAATTTATGTTATATTAATTATTCACTTTTTACTGGCTTGCACATATAGTTGTTAGGATTTGATTTTGATTAGATAATTATTTCGGGTTGAATTATAATCTGATTTTGAAAATTTAATTTTAAATTATTTTTTAAAAGATACTTAATTATATTTTATAAATTATAATTAAAAAATTCAATTTTTCTGAAATTATGATTTTTTAAGTTGTATAAAATTCAAACACAATTTATTAAAAACACTTTAAATTTAATGTTTAATAAATACACACTAAATATAATAAATAAATCATAAATAAATTATAATTTTAATTATTTTATAATGCATTAAAATTATAATATGCATATTCACCAATATAATTCACTTAATTAATCAAATATTATCCCCCCATTAACTTTGCCACTAGTATGTATAACTCTAACTCATCCCACACCCACTCTAGCCATGAACAACCATAGTCCTTTTTACAATAATAGTTGAGTTTTTATTTTTTTTTCTTTTATTTTTGTGTAAAAAATAGAATTTTAAATTCAAAATTTTTTATTATTTTAATTATAAAATAGTCTCATTTTATCCATAAATTAAAGTACTAATTATTTTTTAATTAAAAATTTATATGTTTAATAGTAATTTTTTATATATATTTAATCGTAAATCTTAATTTATGAATAAAATTATTATTAAATAATTAATTTTTTATAAAATTTAATATTTTTTAAATTTAAATTGAATACATCAAACTTAAATTTTTATTAAATTAAAAGAAAAAAATAAAAAAATAGGGTATTTCCCTTCCTCTTATTATAAAAGGAAAAAAAAAAAAAAAAGAAGAAGCTATGAATGAAAAACACGGCCAAAACATAAATATAGTTTTTAAGACTAAAAACTGATTAGTTTTGAGTCACTAATCGAATCCAAGGTTTCCCTAACCGCACAACCAATCAAGCTCACTTTTGAATTTATTTTCTGTTCTGTATAATTAGACAACGAAAAAAAAAAAATATTCTCGCCGTAAACGCCGCCAAGGCAAAGCCACGTAGGTTCGGAGTAAATCCGCAGCGAAGTCTCAATTCCGAAGCTATGGCTGCGGACGTCACAGCTGGAGACAGCCTGTCTCCAACAAAGTCCCACTCACCTATTCCCCTAACTACGTTCTATCTCCCTCTTCTCCTCTTTCTCTCTTCCTCTCTCTTACATTCTCTCTCCCTCTTCTCTCCGTGTGTGTTGAAGTTAGGGTTTTTCTATCTCGTTTTTCCGATTCTTGGATTATCCGTTGTCGGTCACCGGATCAAGATTCTCTGCTCTGTAAGCCTTCTATTGATCTACCTTTTCTTCATTTCGGTTCTCTTTTTGTCTCTTAATTCTTCGATTTTAGGGTTTTTACGTGCTGTTTGGAGGTGTGGGTAATTTTGCTGATATTTTCTTTTTCTTCTGTTTTTTCAGTAATTTGTGTCATGGAATATTAGTGCATGTTCATGTATTGTCGATTTTTTTTTTAGTTTTTGAGCTTTTTTTATTTGATTTATTTTTAATGTTATATTGCATGTAGAGTTGTAGTGTTAGCGCGTAGATTAATTTTTGGATTTGTACTTATTTAATTATTTGATATGTACCCAATGTGTTACTCAGGGAGCTTAGATTTGGAATGTTTATTAATGCGGGACAGTAATTTGTGCAGTTGTTAACTTTTAAGTGCCTCTGTTTGGTTGCCTAGAAAAGGAGGGAAAGTAAAACTAAAGAAACTGAAAGTTTCATCATGTAGCTTTTCATTTTCTATTTTAATTTATTGAAAATGGAAGAAAGAAAAACACTTAACTGAGAATCCATATTGTGGAAGTTTACGGAATCCATATTATTCAAAACTTGAAGATATTAGTTCTTTGGTTTGCCCAAATAGGAACACCATTTATATAATGGGACTTTAATTAATTTTTTTTTTCCTTTTTGTTTTGCAACTTGGCTTGCAAATGCTGTAGTTATTTAACCCCAAGTGATCGTATAGTAATTGACCAATATATATTTGAGCACGTGGCTGTGTTTCTAGGACTAGGAGTACATTTGTTCTACTGATGATGAAATAAATAAGAAGGTTTTATTATCATTTCATTGTTATATATCTTATTTGATTCTCATTTGCTTGCAAATTCTTCACCTTTTTGTTGTTTGTTAGTTCTGTTTTATACTTTAGCAGGTCATTAATTTGTATTTACATGTTAATAAGGGCCACTTATTTATGCTCAATTTTGCAAGTATTTAGTCAGTGTGGTAGCTTCGGCATGTCATGGAAAGTATGGTGCTCATATATAATTTCTTCTTTGTTTTTTTTTTTCAATTATTCCTTGTGAATTGTGTTTCTCTAATGCTACTTGGGTCGAATACATCAATGCCTTATATATGTTGCATGTAGGGAATGTACATGTGTATAATAACTTATGCGTTACGCACCTAACCGACCTTATCTTTTGCTAACTTAACTTGTGCTTGTGGGATTATAGTTGTCTTTTTATTTTTAACAAGTACATAATAGTTTTTCCATTTCATTTTTTTTTACTCTGATGGGCCTATCATTCCTTTCTTAAATTGCATTTAAGATGGCTATTTAGGAAATTCTTATCAATAGTGTCAAACTACATACACACATATATATTCATGGCTCATTTATTTATTTACTTGTTTTTTAGGGGGGTGGGTGACGGAGTAGTAATTTTGTGAATTAAAAGGAGAATATTCTTACAAATTTCATGTAATGTTGTGGCTAGCAGTTGGGGACATGTTGCAGAGCACTTTGTTGCTTTGAAGTGGTCGTAGGATTGATGTGATATTTAATGGAACTTGTATTTTTGTTTGAAAAATGTAAACTTCTGCAATGCTTTTATAAAGGGAAAAGGTAAAGTTAACTTTATACTCATGAAGATGAAAAAGTGTTATGCATCATCATATGATTATTTCTTGTATGTGTTTAATTAAAGCTTTGGCATCTATGTATGAGTGGTTCATCCAAATTCTTATCCCAAAGAATTATATGTATATTTGCAATAAAAATATTTTCCCTTATTTCGACATTCTTAATTTGTTCTTGTGAATATTTTCCTACTTTGACATTGTAGGTGGTTGGCCCAGATAACTTGCCTCAGCCATGTTGCAAAATTTCTTTGGAGTAATCATAGTATATTTGGCTTTGGACCATTTGTTGTGTGACATCTAACATGGCTTTGCCATCATTATTGGAGTAAAAAAGAAGGTCAATTACTCCGAGAGATTGTGTTTTTTTGGTTCAGCCTGGACAAGCTGTATTCTGCTAATACTTTGGAAATTATTGTTATTCAAAATTAATCAATCCTGGGAAGGAATTGCACACACCAACAGAGGAGGATTCCTTGTATCCATGCTGGCAGAGAGCATGCGTGGAATTTGTGCTTCGGGTAATGCCCCTGACGAGATTTTCTACCGATGCATTCGGTGTGGTGACAATTTGCCTAGTTGCTCTTTTGATTCTTCTTGGGTTGCTTTGCATTGCTTATTCATTTTACTTCCGTTCCCGTGTTAGTAATCAAGGCTTTAGTCAACTCACTTATTTTAGTGGTCCTTGGATTATCCGGATCACATTCATTTTGTTTGTAATCTGGTGGGGTTTTGGTGAGATTATTCGGTTAAGTTTGTTGAGGCGTGAAGGCAGAGTGTTGAATGCTCTAGACTTGAAATGGCAGGAAACTGTTTGCAAAGGCTACATTGTCTCAAATCTGGGTTTTGCAGAACCTTGTTTATTTCTCACACTGGTGTTTCTCCTTCGTGCACCCTTACAAAGGATGGAATCAGGAATCCGAAGTCGAAAATGGAACAGAAAAACTGCAGGATATGTTCTTCTCTATTGCCTCCCTGTTTTTGCTCTTCAGCTCTTCATTATTCTAATTGGACCACAATTACACAAGAATAAGGGCGCCTTGCAAAGATTGCCCCATTATTTTACAAGCACAGCCACTCGTAAGACAGAAAATTCTGCTGATATTGTTGCCCTCTGCACTTACCCTTTACTAAATACCATCCTCCTAGGGCTTTTTGCCGCCATACTAACTGTCTACCTGTTTTGGCTCGGAAGGCGGATTTTGAAATTGGTCATTAATAAGGGTTTGCAGAGGAGAGTCTATGCATTAATATTCTCTGTTTCTAGTTTTCTCCCATTAAGGGTTCTTTTACTTGGACTATCTGTTTTGTCTAAACCAGAGCATTTTCTGTTTGAAGCTCTTGCTTTCTCAGCTTTTCTTACCCTTTTATGTTGTGCTGGGGTGTGTATTTGCATGCTTGTGTACTGCCCAATTGCGGATTCTTTGGCCCTGGGGAATCCTCAGGACTTGGGGGCTAGGAGAAGAATCTTTGACGATCATGACACCATTTCCCTCATTGCTAACCAAAGCCATCTTGAAGGGGGTGGATCAATTTCTTTTCGAACTTATGACAGGGATGGGGCTTCAACGGGGCAATTTGTGGAATTGAGCCTCTTCTCCCCAAGTCGAGATGCAACTCCACCTGGATCTCCTCCACTTCTTGGTTGGCCAATGCTTCCACCAAGGCAAGCACAAGGATACTAAAAGTGGGCAAGGAACTGGTGAATATCAATTTTGTGGTAAAAAAAAAAAAACTGATTGTAAAGGGTTAGTTTCAATAAGAATTTTAATCTTGGTTTGTTTTCTAATTTTAGATATGGTCATGGTGCTTTTGGTTAATGAATATCTGTCTTTTTTTTTTCTCTCCTGTAATATTTTATTCCTAATTGTTCATTTGCTATGAAGGCATTATACATTATGATTAGGTACAGAAATGTAGATGGTAAAAGTGATCCTGCATGATAATTTGCTCGACTTAGCTGACTGCTTTCTTGTTGATTTTGGCTTACTAGCAATTTATAGTTGCATATTCGTGTTTTTTGCTGGATCTTCTGCACCTATTTTTGCTTGCTAAATTACAACATTTTAAATAATAATAAATTAATATACTGTTTGAAAAGGTTTGTTTGCAAGAATTTAATTTTTATTTGTGTTTAGAATAAATTTTGAAGTGGTAAAATTTATTTAATTTAAATTTCATTGTTCGGAATTTTTTTTTTAAAGAATGTAATTATTATTTTTAAATGAGTTTTTAAAATTTTAACAGTAAATTTTGGTAAATAAATTTATTTCTTGTATTTTTATTTTATTTTTAAATGTTTATTTATTTTTTAGATTTAAAAATAATTAAATTTTATTAATTTTCACAAAATTTTAGTTTTAAAAGGGTGTCACTTTTGAAACGGATTCGCTGTGGGTTGCTCAAGCTATCAACAATGGAATTATTAATCATACTGAACTTGGTTTTTTAGTAAAGGATTGTAGTAGCTTTTTTCAGCAACATGGTGACTGGAAATTAAGTTTTATTGGGACTGGAAATTAAGTTTAATTGGAAGGGATGGAAACAAAGTAGCTCATTCACTTGCAAGAACTGTTTACAATTTCCCAAGTCTTATGCAATGGACTCACCCTTTCTTTTATCCATAATTTGTTATGTGATGATACAGTTGCAAGTTATCAATAAGAAGTTTCTGCTTTTACCTTAAAAAAAAAAAAGGTAGGTAGTGATTTTTAATGCTATGTTATAAAGGGTCAAAAGATAGGAAAACTGTTTAAGATGAAGCTTTTGATTCAACTTGTTGTTGCTATTTCAAAATTTTTTAAGTTGCTCTGGGGAACATTCTGAATAACTGCTGATTATTGAGGTATACATAAAATAGAATCATTTATAACGTTTCCAAGATAAAAGAAATTAAATTTAACATGTTAGTTTTAATAGTGGATTTTCTACTAATTTTCTGGGTTCGCAAACTTCATCTAATAGAAAAATTGCATTATGATTTTACTTTACATTCATAATCTCACATTCTTTCCCCTTGTATTCAAAATATTTTTAAATGATCTAATTTATGTTGTCTCTTAATAGGATGTTAATTGAAACATCTACACTTAATTAATAATATTAATTTAGACTGAACCGGACAATGATTAATATATTTAATTATTTTATTTTAATATTAATATAAAATTTATAATTCAAATATACATCAAAATATAGTCTGACGGTAAGTATATATTTTTCTGAAAAATATAAATTTAATATCAATTCTCTGATGCTAAAAAAAAAATAAAAATTTATGGTTAAATAGTAGATTGAGTTTAATTTTATTTTTTTTTTTGTTTCTTCGTTATAGCATAGATGGCTTTTAGTTTACAGAAGGATCATCATAAACATAGTAGAATTTTATTATCCTAAAAATAATTATCATAGACAATAAAACAAATTTTCAGGGTGACAAATGAAATTTCTACCATCAAATTAAAATTAAAAATTTTGTTTTATAAAAAAAAAATCTATAATTTGCATTAAGTGTTAATTATCAAAATTTATAATTTATTTATATTTATTTAATATAAATATTTTATAATTATATTTTAAAAAATTTATTTAATAATTTCTCAAATTAAAAACGAGGTAGAATTTATTCCCTTGCCAGCTAACACATAGACACGTGTCACTACCTCAACCGCTGCTTGCCAAGAAGAGGAACGTGAACGACCAATTGCCTCTGACCAGTAAACTTTCAACGTTTCAAAAAGAGTTTTGTTCAAATAAATAAATATAAAATTAAGTAAATGACTATTATGCCACCAACGACGAAGGATTGCTCGAGTATGATAATGCGTCTACTCGCTCTTAAAATATAAAAGCTTTTCTGATTATTTTTTTAGCATAATTATTATATTTATACCATAGAAATATTGCATTGTAATGAATTCTGCATAATGAAAGCGATAATTTCATGCTTAGGAAGCTACAAAAATAAAAATAAAAATAAATAACAATTGTTAATTTTACTATTCACTAACTGATTTTTAGTGGTAATATGAAATTACATTAAGAGCGAACGTTAAAATTCATAAAATTAATAAAAAAATTAACTACCCACTTATGTGAATCTCTTATAGGAAGAAAAAAAAAACTTATTTATTATTTATTTTTTATAGAGTTTGTCTATTAAAAATCATTTAATTTTACCTCAATGAGTAATATTTATCTAGTAAATACTAAATACTTATATAATTAGAAAGTATTTAATAAAATAATTATTAAATATGTGATTAATTTAAAAATGTGATTGTTAAATTATATATTGTAATAAGCAGTTTAGCCGATTTAAAAGAAATTTTATCATAATTAAAATTTTTTGATTGATCAATTAAATAATATAAATTTTTTTAATTAGTGACACGCATATAATAATTAATGTTCATAAATATTTAGTCGATTAATTAAACACTATATAATCTATCATTATATTTAATATCATTTCATTGAAATAATATATATATTTATATAAGCATCATATTTTATATTAAATATTTTTCTTTTTTTGTGAATGACAAAAAATTTTCTTAAATGAAACGCTAATTAATATATATATATACACGATAAATTATTTCAGGTTAGATTTTCGGATTGAGAAAGTTGTTGTGTATTATGTGCTCCATTTTAATTATTTAAAAATTTTTAAAAAATTATCTTTTGATAATATTTGATGTGATGAATCGATTGATATATTTTTTATACTAAACAAAAATCATTTAGACAGATAAAAATATATTATAAATATATTAAATTTAAACTGTTAAATATAATACATAAAATTTTTAATGTATTTTTTCTGTCTAAATAATTTTTATTTAATATAAAAAATATATTAATAAATTCATTATATCAAATTTTACTAAAATAAAAATTTTATAAAATTTCTTAAATAATTAAAATGAAATATCCGAGAAGCTGCAGTGTAAAAATACACTGCAGTCTCTCTGAATTTTCTCTCTTATACTAAAAAAATATGTTCTAATAACGAGCTAGTAAATAAACAACGAACCAGGGTATTCCTGTCATTGAGCAAAGACATGTGGCTGCTACAGCCTAATTCCACGCTGGTCTAGTCGTATATTTCGAGCAAGCTCTAGAAAAAACCCCTAAAATCGTGTTCTCTTTAGGGCTTTAGCTTTGTTGATCAGCCACTACTAGCACTCGAAACTCTAGAAATCTCTCTCTCTTAATGGCGACATTCGAGGAAGCACCAGCCGGCGATCCTAAAGCCGGAGAGAAGATCTTCAAGACTAAGTGCGCCCAGTGTCACACCGTCGAGAAAGGCGCCGGCCACAAACAAGGTATATATTATAGCTATACACGTATTTGAAATTATCTAGTCTTGGATCTGATTTTTTTTTTTATTTTTAATTTGTGTGATATGATTTGGATCTGCAGGACCTAATTTGAATGGGCTTTTCGGAAGGCAATCGGGGACAACTGCTGGATATTCCTATTCTGCAGGTAACAAGAACAAGGCTGTGATTTGGGGCGAGAATACACTGTATGACTATTTGCTTAACCCCAAAAAGGTACAATTTTTTAGCCCATTTCTTCTATTATCAGAATTCATAGCATATAATTTGTGGTTTGTATTGATATTTATTTAGATCATCAATATCAGGATATACAGATTTATGTTTATGTGTTGTGTTTTTTAAAATAGTATAGCATAAAGAAATTATTAGATTTTGTTGACTTGCTATTAGAATGTCCATTGCATAAAGAGAAAGTAAATTCATTCAGTTATGCTAATTATTATGAAGGTGTTTTATGGTGTGAGCTTCAAAAATGATATCTTTAAAATAATGTTATGAGTTTTTTTCTTATGAGAATTATAGGCAATATGTTTTCCTTATGTTGTTATTTCGCAAATGATATCTTTAAAATGTTGTTATGAGTTTTTTTCTTATGAGAATTATAGACAATATGTTTTTCCTTGTGTAGTTATTCTATTGGATTTGGAAACTTTATGGATTTGAGTGAATCAAGTTATATGGTTGAAGCATAAGTTGCTTGTTACGCCTTATATTGATTAGCAATTCATTATTTAGCATAATCATCAGTTCATCACTATAGTTTATTTATTTTTCTTCATTTGGCGGCAGTTGGAATTTTGTTGATACGCATTTTTTTTGGGCATTTAAGAAGTAATAATGAACATATAGAAACTTCAGATTTGTTTTTATCATATGCTTTGCTGGTTATGGCATTCAATCCCTTGGCAAGAACCTAATTGAGTCTTTTTATTTGTTCTGGATCATAGTTAAATATGGTAGGTTTAGTCATCTTTCTTTTTGAACATAATTATTGAGCTTGATTTCAGCTGAATATTTTCTTCTTATTATTATTTTTTCTTTCTGCAGTATATTCCTGGTACTAAGATGGTGTTCCCCGGGTTGAAGAAGCCGCAGGAGCGAGCAGACCTCATTGCATATCTGAAGCAAGCAACTGCATGATCCTCTCCTTGATCCTTTTGATTAGTGTAGGTTATCTTGCAATGGTCGGAAGTATTATTTACAATCCATAATTGAATTCTTTTCTAGAAGGAAGAAAAAAACTGTCCACTCCTTGCAATAAAAATCAATATGTTCTGTATTCTGAGAGTACAGGGGAAACAAATTTCTGTTGTTAAGGCATTTCATGAAAAAACTTTTTGATGATTTTTGAAGAGCTGAGCTTACATATATAACATCTTTGTTATTGTATTATGATTTCTTTTCATTGAGATTATTGGTTTTGTTTTAGTTTGATACAAGTAGATGTGGATCCGTCCATCTTATCTTTGCATGCAATGGAAGGTGGGTATGAACAACAATAATCCTTATGGTGATTTTGTTACCACTATTTGAAATTTGCTGAAAAGAACACTTTTGTTGATGGTTAATCAATTTGTTCACACAAATGCTCGCTGAAAGTCTTGATTATTGTTAATTTGTTATATCTAGCAAATTGTTATGGTAACTATTGACCTATTGTATTTGGCCTAATCACTTGAAAATATATATTGTCTAGAGTTAAAAGTTTGTCAATTTTGTTTTAATTTATGATTTTAATTGTAATTATTTTCAAATAATAGAAATTAATTAAAATAAAAATAAAAAATTATATTATATTTATAATTAAAATAATATTTTTATGTTAATTTTTTTTTCTTTCTACAAAATGAGTATATCACTAAGTAGCTAAATAATAATTACATTTACTTTGGCATAATTTCTTTCGCCAATTACATTGCAGATGCAATTTATAACCCACCTAATAGCAAACAACTTCTCTAAATTACAATACTGACTTCTTGTGTGATAGTATGCACAATGAAAACTAATCTCAAACTAACTTCTTGTGTAATAGCTTTCATGATGACAATCCTTTTAGTTTTTGAAAATTTCAAAATTTTTTTACTCTACTAATTTCTCTTATCCCTATTTGCCAACAGTTAATAGAACCCTATAATTCTCATTATACATGTTCAAGCATTTCTTTTATGATAGTCATGATTATTAATACTAGTACTGAGTATGAGTTTAAGAAAGTTAATAATGAACTAATCAATTTATATCCTCTCCACTAAATTCTTATTCACAAATAGTATTCTCATTCAAGTAAATTTTATGTAGAAACACTTTGTAGGTGTGACAATGAAACACCAAGTTATAGGTGCGAAAATGTGATGAAATAAAAGTGTGATCAAATTCTTATATTTCAGCTCTATTATCATGTTGCAAGATGTATTACAAACACGAAACTCATAAAATTGAGTTATAAAATTGATTTTGCAACACTTTCTAACAAGACAAGATTGACGGAAAATAGGAATAGAAAAAACTTCAAATTCAATGTTGCTTTAAATTATAGTCTGATTTAATATAGAGTTTACTGGAGAAATTATAGTGTTATTTACTAATATTTTTTATTTAATTTATGCGTCTATTAGTTTTAGATTAGAGACAACCTGAAAATTTAAGAATGCAATATTACAAGCTCTGTCTAGTATTATTATTTCAACTTTAGCCACCCATAAAAAATAGTAAGGATTTTGAAGTATGATGAAAGGAGGTATAACTGCAGTGTTTGAATTCAATTTAAAAGTTTAAATTGATATCAAACTAAATGTCCAAGAATTATTTGATTTAACTGTTCGTAATAGTTATTATTTGTTATTGTTAGTTGGTAATCGGTGATTGTTACCTAATAGTTGATTATTGCAGGTATTTGATAAAATTATTATTAAGTGTTAATTGTTATTATTATGTTGAACGACCATTAAAAGTAAATATTAATATTTATTTTTTATTTAAATATTATTTTTAAAGGATAATTTAATATTTTTAATTAAAAAAATAATTTTTTTTTTTAAATTATGATTTTAAACTTAAAAAAAAAATAAATGTTTAATTACTTAACAACTAACAACTGTTAATAATTAAACGCTATGATACAGTTATTGAAAATTAAAAAACTAACAGCTGCATCAAAATTTTTTATTAAACACCTACTAAATTATGATAATTGAAAATACTTAAATATTTATTTATTATTTAATAAATTTAGTTAAGATGCAAATTTGATAATTAATATCTCAAAATTCTGAAAAGAACTTTAATATCACTAAATAAATCAGACTATAACATTATTATCAAATCTTTGATTATTTTTATTTTATTTCAACCAAATTTTAACTCTAATTAAGCCAATTGAATGTGTAACTTCAAATAATTATTTATGTAAATGTAGAAGGGTGGGTAGCAACATTTATATCAACCATATATTATTATTGATGTTGTTATATTAATTATTTGGAATTTTGTTTTCAGTTCAAATAATTAATTAAAAACTCTTATTTTGGGGTCCAAGATCCTTTATGCCAACCTTTCCAAATATACAAGCAAAAAAATTTTAGGTATAAATTGGCCGCATGATCTACAAATCCAAATTATATGTAACCAAAATTGTATGAGCTCTCATTTAAAATAAAAATTGTATGAGTTTGACTTGTTGGCCTAAATAAATATAAGGTGAAAATATAAGCGAAAATAAATATGAAGTAAATTGAATAAATTAAGGTATAATATAAATGATTTTAAGGGGTTATTGCTATAATTTTGTAAAAATTACATAAAATTTTAAATATAATTTTCTATTATTTAAGAATTTTGTGAGATTATAAGCTCTACATAATTTCACCTATAATCTCATATAATATAACATTGATCATACACTATATTTTTTAATTCATTTTTCAATCTCGTATAGTGTAATGTTGATCATACATTATGATAGTGGTGTTTGAATCTATTTATAATTGATATAAAATGATATTTTAAAATTTTAAAAAAAATTATACGATTTTTTAAACATTTGAGTGATTAATTTAAAATACTGTTTTAAATCTTAAAAATAAAAAAAATTTAAATTAGATATAATAATTTTTTTTAAATAATATTTTCAAAATTAAATTTCTATCCAAATACCCTTTATATTTTTTAATTTATTTTTCTGTCACACTTTTTCTCGGGCAAAGCCAAATAATTACTATAACTATTTAGCAAGAACTTCACATGGGTATGTAATTTTTATTTTGAATGTTAGGTATATAGAGGATGGAAATTAAAATTTAAGATCATTGTCAAATATGACCATATACTTTCATCATTATAAATTTTTTTTTCTCAATATATATTTTTTTACTAAAAAAAAATCATTTATTTTAGTGAGCCGGCCACTATTAATAACACTCCAAAAACAAGGGACTTTATAGCAAAAACAAGGGACCAACAATGATTATACTAATTAAACACCAATTACTCAGAGAAAGTTAAACACCAATTACTCAGAGAAAGTTAAGTCTCTGTTCAAAGTTCAAAACCGTTGCCTATTTTCAGGTCAATCCAAGAAAAAACTTCCAACTGATTGGACTATTTGAAAGATTCATATACTTAACAACTTCTACTCGCAAATACCTCTTTTGGGTATTTCAAGTTTCTCTGCAAAACCCATTTCCAGTTTCTGTCTGAAAGATCCTCCGTCACAGGTCTGCATTACTATTTTTCATGTTTTTACTTTTATGACGTGAATTTCTATGAATTTTATGATAATTTTTGCACTCTGTCTATGCATTTTAGATTGATTTTTAAGCCTGATTTTGGACAAAGAAAGTGAATTTGATTTGGCATGTTAGTTCCATAGAAGTTTGAAAATCTTGTTATTGTTGTTTTTCTTTTAGTATTTGGGTTAGTTATGGTGGATTACGGTCTATGGGAATTTCTATCCAGTTTATTGTATCATGGTGTTAATATGAAGCTGTGTGAAATGTTGAAATTCGAATTCGATTTAATGGATTTTTGGGTGTTATATGAAAGGAATAATAAAGGAAAATTTTATATATGGTGGTCACTGCGAGTAACTTTCTGAGAATGATCTTTGGTAGCTGTTAGTATAGGGGTGGTCACCGCTATGTGAGAACTGAGAGAGTTGAGTTCATATTTGGTATTCTTGTAACGACTGTGGGCAAACTGATTCGTGCATAAAGGCACAAATGAGATGAATCGTCTGAATGCAACTGGAATGATTTGCCTATTGTTTGTCTATTGCAGGAAAGATGTTTGGGGGAGAGATACCAGTGAATGGTTTTGATCGGGAGGACAGAGAATCTTCTGATTCTTTGGTGGATAAGGTATGATCTAGGCTCTTTTTTCTACTTTATTGTGAATTCAGACCCTCCATCTGCTTGGTAGGAAGATTTTATATTGGGCATGTTAGGTTTCAAAAGTTTTGATTGCTTTTTGATGTTTTTTTTGGCTATTTAATTAATCCTTTATTGCTCTAAGTTTTCAAACATTTTTTTTACATAATATATATTTTGTGTTCTTCAATTTCGTTTAGTTTCTTAAGTTTCTTTGTGATTATGGCTCCTAAGATCCTATGGAGGGCAGATAAATGCAGAAATTTAAGGCAAAATAAAAAATTGACATGGGTATATTATAGAATTGTCCTAGCTTGAAAAAAATGATAAAGCTGTTACTAAATGGCCATAGTTTCAGCATTATGTTTTCTTGTGTTACCACAATGGTGGAGGATAATTCTTATTTTATTAGTGTGTTGAAGAAGTGATTATGGTTTCTGACTTTCTAGGATCTTTAGTGCATACAACTGTCTGAGTTGTTGAAATGGTGGCACATGATTTTCTTTTCCACAGTTCAGATTCTATGTTTTCATCTTCATATGTATGTATGTACTATGAAATAAAAACAAAACCTTCATGGGGGATATTTCATCTCACCATTACTTTTGTTATTGTGAAACTAAAATTAGCATCTTTTTGATTCATAACCAAGTGAATTTTATTTGACATTTCCTTTATAATCAATGCTTCAAATGCTTGTCTTCCATCTGATTTCTTTGCTATGTCTGCATCAAGGTTGATCCTGGGAAACCTGCATCACTGACCTGGCAATGGAAGTTAAATGCTGAGGAAATTGCGCTTTCACATTTCACGTTACGTTTTCAAGAGAAATTTCAACTGGTATGAATATATCCTCTTTTTTTTTTTTTTCTTTTTTAAATCCTTCAATAATAATATTTCCTTGTTAGAGGTTGTCTGGATCTACTTAAAATAAATATGTAACAACGTTTTGAAGTTTAAAAAACTCTAAATGGTTTTTGAGTGTTTAGGTGATTAATTCAAAATGCCGTTTTGAAATTTAAAAACAGAAAAAAAAAAAGCTAGACGTGGTAGTTTTTTTTGAAACGACATTTTCAAAACTCTGTTTCTACCCAAACATCCTCTTATTATGTATAATGCTCATCTTGTATCATGGATGTGGGATTCAAAGGATACTTTATATGTGATGCGTGCAATGCTGCAAAAGAAACTGAACAAATGAATATTCATAGTAATTTTAACATGTTTTATCGGGAAGAGAAAATCATTAGATATGCCACCTTGTGACAGATTACACTGAAGATGACTATTTCTTTCTTTTTTTCTTTCACATTCTTTTATACTTCTGAGAAATTATGATATGCATGGTGATACTCCAGTATTGGAAAATGCAAGGGAAATAGGGCCTAACACTATTGGCAAGGGTTTTTTGGTCGGCAAATCTTTGTCCTTCTCTTTGTTAACTATGTCCACAAGATGGTTTTCTTTGTTTTGGCAGGCTCCTGTAGGTATTCGGCTGTGGCGTTTTCTCCAAGAAGAAGCTGCCAAAGGAAGGGTAATGTTCATTTATAATTATACCTTGATTTATCATTTCTGTTAACAAAGTACAGATCAGTCTGATATTCACATTCTGTTTTGGCAATTGTAGGGAGTTATGATCAATCCATTTGCAAAGCGCATTGTAGCATCTTGTCATGGCATTCCTCTAGGTGGTGTTGGGTAGGTCTTCATATTTATGGTTCATCAAAAAACTTGCATTTCGTATTTATTACATTGTATTCCACAGAAAATCAATATTTGCGTAACTTCATTGGCTCACTGCTTTTTTTGCTGCAGCAAATGTGGTCTAGCAAGGTGGATGTGTAATTAATAGCTTATATTTAAAGCAAGGAAGTCATAAATCAACTAAGTTTTAATTAATTTATCCATCTAATGATTTGTGTGTATGATGCAAGTTTTGCATGGTAGGCCATGCAGCATGGATTGCAAATTTTTATACTAAAAAAATTTGAGGCTAACTAAAGTTGCATTGAAGTTAGTCTGGCATTTGGATGCCGGGTATTTCAGATGTAGCCTAAAATCTAAGCATTTTAGTGCACTTGTAGAACAACATTGATAATTCGTGGTTTCCTCTCTAACACCCTCTTTTTCTTTGGCATATAAAATTTTGACACTTGCAGCTCTGGAAGCATTGGAAGAAGTTACAAAGGTGAATTTCAGCGCTGGCAACTATTCCCTAGAATATGTGAAGAAAAACCTGTTCTAGCAAATCAATTTTCTGTAAGTTCTGCACATGTTCCCTGCCAAACGATTGGTGATGCATATAATCTCATATCACTAACCTTAGGGAACTTTAATTAAATTATATTATTTACACATCTTGTAAAACTAATGCATGTCAGACGGTGGACATTTTTTAATGATAACACAGGCTTACATGATGTGGTTATTGTCCTGTGTTTTGGAATCTATGGGAAGTCAATGGTTATAAATATAACATATGCTAGTTTTGCATGCTTGATGCTGTGTAGCTGTCTCCAAAAAAGCAGTCATCTTTGTATTTCCATGGCATATTCATGAAAAAATATACTGCTATTTGTATGTTATTGTGTGCTGATACTTGTACACATTTTTATTTTTCTGTCATTTGGAAACTGTTTTGGCTAAACGTACAAGTTGTTTGAGTAATTGCTGGCTTCTATCTACTTTGTATGTCTAATGACTAAGAGCTCTCCTTATGCTGAAGATTCCAGTGAAATGTTTATTCTTTTATCCTTGAATTTTGAAGGGCCAATGGCTAAAGATTCACTTTCCCAACTTCCTTTGCTTTCCCTATAGGTTGCTAATCTTTGATTGTCTTTTAATTTTTGGTTGATATAATCACTAGCAAACTATGTCATCATCATTACTTGAATTTATGATATTCCAGTAGCCTTTGCTTCTCTGTTGTTGTTCTTTTTTTTCCCCCAGTAAGAATTACCATTACTACTTTCTCCCTTTTTAGTTCTCACCATTTTTCTGTTGTTTCTACCAATCATCACATGGTTAATATTTTGTTTATTAGATCAATCACTTATTGCTTTTTCTTGAATTTGACTTATTCCAACAGATTGTCTGAATGAGTTTCAAAAAGACATGGATTGTAAATAAATCGTCATTAGAAGTCTAAACCGATTATTAGCTGTATGAGCAAGTTTCAAAAAGACACGGCACTTGATGGAGTGCTCAATTCTTGTCAGAGTAAAAATAATTTAATTAGTCAGAGCATAGATTATGCATGTATATAGTGATTGAAAATTCTGGTGCAGTAATGTTGGAACAGTTTATTGGACCCAGTTGCTTTGAAGAGGTTTAATTGATCTCAGCCTTTATTTGAGATTATGAAGAATTTTGTTTGTGAAAGTGATGTGAATATCTATTAGAGGAACTAACCAGAAATTTTTAATGCTTGTTTGCGAAGTTATATCTTTTGTTGTTTCCTAATTTGAATGAGAACATTTCATGCAGGTTTTCATTTCACGTTCAAATGGTGAAAAGTATTCTAGTGTACTATGCCCAAGGAAACCAGAGGTGCTCAAGTAAGTGACTGTATTATTGTCCAGTTAAATATATGATTAATATATGAATGCTGCTCCTTATTCAATTGGAGTATTAGTTGAGGTTGTTTTTTAGATTTATTTGGGAAAACAAGCAAAGAGAAAAGCTTGTTGGAAATGAACTTACTGAATGTCATGTGAGCATACTCAGGGAACCTGCAGTTTCTGGAATTGAATCTTGGGACTGGAACCTGAAGGGGGACAATTCTACATATCATGCTTTGTATCCAAGGGCATGGACCGTGTATGAGGGTAATCTAAATTATCTAGTGGTATACAAATCAAATTGTTGTGAACATTATTGTGGATAATTTTTTCTCATATCTGGACCCAACCTCTTTAAATGCAGGTGAACCTGATCCAGAACTTAGAATTGTTTGTCGTCAAATCTCACCTGTTATTCCTCATAATTATAAGGAGAGTAGCTTCCCTGTCTCAGTTTTCACTTTCACGGTAGGAATGAATCTCAAAGAAGTTTGATTGTTGGATATCTATTACAGTTTTACCTTGATATTAAGTCAGTTGTTGTCTTCAGCTCTATAATTCTGGGAAGACTACTGCAGATGTCTCCTTGCTTTTCACGTGGGCAGTAAGTGATTTTTTACATTTCATTATCTTTTTCCATAAATGTTTTCATATTGCATCTCTGCCTATTGATACTTATTTATTTGTTTAGCTCAGCCACAAATGCTGTGTAAAATGTGTTTTAGCATAGCTTTCCATTCTAATAGTCATCAAATCTCATGCAAATTCTTTGTTTCCTATGCCTATTCAGAATTCTGTTGGAGGAGATTCCGAATTTTCTGGTCAGCACTTCAATTCTACAACAATGTGAGAAGTTTTATAACTAATACTTTATTTTTTTTTATTCCTATTGTTTTCATATTGTACTGGGCAGTGTTCCAATAAATGATGCTTACCTTTCATACATATGTGTTTATGTGTTTGTGGTGCTTATGGTTTTATACTAACCGACAAGATTATTGATCCTTCTAGGATGGGGGATGGTGTGCATGATGTCCTTCTACATCACAAGTAAGCTCACTTTCTGGCATAGGAGATACTTATCCACTTGATTCGATTGCCTCATATGTGTTCTAATATTCTAGATTTAAAATCTTGTATTTATCAATACAGGACAGCAAATGGATTCCCCCCTGTGACTTTTGCTATCACTGCAAAGGAGATCAATGGAGTTCATGTCTCCAAATGCCCACGATTTGTGATATCTGGGAACTCCCAAGGCATAACAGCAAAAGACATGTGGAATGAAATAAAAGAGGTAGCTATCATTTTCTAACTGTTGTAAAAATAATGGATTCACTTTGCATCTTCAACTGAACATATCATTGTTTGTTCTACAACTGCTCAGAGTACTGGTTTTAAAAAATTCAACATGATTAGCTGATGTTCATTGGCTTTTATTAATTTTAGAGAAGGAAGAACCATAAATATTTGAAATAAAACAAATTGTATTAAAGTAGGAATTATGGTTAATGCTGCATAAAATAAGATAACAAGTATATATAAGGATATAAAGTTAGTTATACTATGACCATAATTTATAATTTATGCAAGTTGTTGCCGCTTGGGCATTAGCTCAAGTGAGAAAGGCCAGCATGGGTTGTGCCTTAGTGATGCGAACTCCAATCGATTTGCTCTGAGACCCGACACCTTTACGCATAGTATGCGACCCCTTGGAAAGCCAAATAAGATTTGAATAAGAAATCTTGACCCAATAGCAACCTGTGTTAGAGAACCTTGGTATAATTGATGAACGCCACAAAGTGGTTACCTTTGATAGAACCAAAATTGAGAGAATTTTCTTACAAAATTTATATTAATCAAAATCCGAAGTGTCTAAATATATGGAGTTTAGCTAAGTATTTATAATAACTTAGCTATATGAAAACTCTAATTTAAGTTTCCTGATTAAGAATAAACTTCTTAAAATTAGGACAAGTTTCGTAGATAAAAATAAGTTTCTAAATAAGATAAAAATAAAACCTAAATTAGTTTTGGGCTATAAGCTAATACAAAACAGGCTCAAAATTCACTAATATACTTAATTTTAATATAAGTATACAACCATAAATATATTATACTAAAATTAATTAAATAAAATTGATTAAAATCTAATGTACACAAAACCCTACTTGAGATCATATTATTCCCCTTTTCTTAAGAAATGATTCATCCTCGAATCATGTGCCATGGTATCATTGAAATTTGAAGTTTCCCTTGTAAGTTTCATTCTTTTTTTGTTGGAAAAAACTCGTCCTCTAACTTTGAAAAATTGAAGTAATAAGAATAATACATAAATTTGCCAACTTTTCTCCTTGATGACTTGTTGCAAATGAAGTGTTTGAATAATCTGAGAATTTGTTGGAGAAATATCAAAAAAATCATTAGGTAAAACAAAATCCATTATAGAAATATCCACAAATTCCGCATTATTTTTATTTTTGTGAACTAAATCATTCTCTTTTACTCCGTCGTTCTCTTTTGCTCCATCATCTTTTTCTTCTTCTGAGATTTCTTGATGAGTTTCAATTACTGGAATTTCTTAATAAACAACTTTTATTGATCGAGTCTTATTTTCTTCTTCAATTTTTTCATCCACCCGATTCGATTCACAAATGACCTCGATGGGGTAGATTATTATGCTTTCTATCTCACCACTCTTAATCTCATCTTTAGGTTGTTCAATTAATGAATTTGATGCCGCTTTCTCTTCAGTTTTCTTTCTTTGACGTTTAGCTCTTAATCTCATCTTTAGGTTGTTCTATTAATGAATTTGATGCCGCTTTCTCTTCAGCTTTATTTCTTTGACGTTTAGCTCTTTACTCGGCTTTCCACCTCTCACGCTCTTCGTTAGTTTCCTCGAAAACTCTCCTATAATAATTCTTGACCATTTCCTTTTTAGATTTTATTATGTTCCTTGGTGCATTTGGTTTTTGGTCTCTTGAGAAAGAGCCTTCTAATCTTTTCATTCCATCTCTCATCTTTCTAAAGTGCAAGTTCATGACTTGAAAGTATTTTTCAAGGGCTTCCAATTTAGAGGCAATGTCAATTGTTTGAGTGTTTTTGATTTTGCTATTCATTATGATTAGCTGCAAAGATTGTTAGAAAAATAAAAAAATATCTCACTTTACTCCTTTAGTGTTTTATATTGAGAGCATTCAAGTTCACTCGTGTCCTTTTTTTATTTTTAAATAATTTATGATAATAAACAAAAAGGTACGAAAAAGATACGGAAACAAATAGAAACTAAAAACAAATCAAGGAAAATTATTATTATTATTTTTTTTTTAATTTATAACTTAAATGAGTAAGAGACATAAAACGAAAAAAAAAACGAATGTAAACGAAAAGAAACGGAAGAAACGGAAACAAGAAAACGTAGTAATAAGGTAAAATAAAGATAAGCAAATCTGATTTAGTGTCTAAGTTCTGATACCAAACTAATGCGAATCCCAATCAACTTGCTCTGAGAACACCTTTAAGCATGGTAAGCAACCCCTTGGAAAGCCAAATCAGATTTGAACAAAAAATCTTGACCAAATAGCAACCTATGTTAGAAAATCTTGGTATAATTGATGAACGCCACAAAGTGGTTACCCTTGATAAGTTCAAAATGATTATTAGCAAGAACCAAAATTGAAAAAATTTTCTCACAAAATTTATGTTAATCAAAATCTGAAATGTCTAAATACATGGGGTTTAGCTAAGTATTTATAGTAACTTAGCTATATGAAAATTTTAATTTAAGTTTCCTGATTAAGAATAAATTTTCTAAATTAGAGTAAGTTTCCTAGATAAAAATAAGTTTCTAAATAATATAAAAATAAAACCTAAATTAGTTTTGGGTTATAAGCTAATACAAAACAGGTCCAAAACTCTCTAATATACTTAATTTTAATATAAGTATACAACCCATAAATATATTATACTAAAACTAATTAAATAAAATTGATCAAAATCTAATGTACGCAAAACCCTACTTGGGATCATATTACTTAGTCTCAAACCATACCAATTTAGGAAGGAAAAGAAGATCATGTCTGATTGACAATTATGAGGAATATATGTGGTTTCGTTATTGCTGAGATTCAGTTATCTACAAATTGTTTTCTTCCTTGGGCTATGAAGTGCTGGTGGCAATCATGTGTTATTTTTCTGGTTATGATTTTCTCATAATTCAGTTTTTTAATTTGTATTAATGCATCTGGATGAAGTCTCATTCTTTCTTTTCTTTTGTTTTTCTTTATTCTTTTGCTTTATCTCTAGTTATGCTTCCACGTGGTAATACTATTGAGTACCTATTTGTTTCATGTACACAGTTCTTTTACATCACTACACAGTTCTTTTACATCACTCTCTAGAACTTAATATGTGAACTTGTATTTTGATAGCATGGATCATTTGACAACCTCAAGTCTTCGGGAATATCAGTGCCTTCAGAACCGGGCTCATCTATTGGGGCGGCCATTGCAGCTTCTGTGACAGTTCCACCAGATGCAGTACGCACTGTTACATTTTCATTAGCATGGGACTGCCCTGAAGTATACTTCATGGGTGGAAGGACTTATCACAGGTAGGTTCGTGAAGGTTTGCTTGAATGGTATTTCATGTTTAAAGACTATCCACATGCTGAAAGTTTCCATCAACAGGCGTTACACAAAATTCTATGGTACACATGGCGATGCTGCTGCGAGAATTGCACATGATGCTATTCTAGGTAATGGACCAAGCTGTCCTGTTTAAGTTGAACTTCCCCCTTTCTTTCTCTCTCTCTCTCTTTGTCTGTCTCTTTCCTTTTTGCAAGTGCATAAATGGGCCTGGAATGTTGAGTGGGACTACAAATAACAATTTCAGACATTGATGCATTTAGCGACTGCTGTCATATCTTGATATGATAATTTGTGGTTTTGAATTTATTAACTTCCATTTTCCTTGAATCATAGAGCATGGACATTGGGAGTCCCAGATAGAAGCCTGGCAGAGACCATTTCTTGAAGACAAGAGGTTTCCTGAATGGTGAGCTTCGATGCATAGTTTTCTTATTGCATTTTAAGTAAGGTTCTGAAGATATTTTGAATGTTCTTTGCAGGTATCCTGTCACTCTCTTTAATGAGCTTTATTATCTTAATTCAGGGGGGACAATTTGGACAGGTATGTGAAATTTATAGCTTCTTCTTATTCTTGGCGGGTTGACTCATTTTAATTAAAATCAATCCCTTTATGTTGATTTTCAATTTTTATCATATGAAGTTGTATTAATTAATTAATTGTGCATTCACTTATTTTTGCAGATGGATCATCTCCATTCCATGGCTTAGCAAGTACTGGACGAAAGAAGTTTTCCCTTGATAGTGCAGGAGCAGGTTTGAAGAGCATTATTGATGTGACCCATCAAAATGATACCGCTGTCAACATTCTTGGAAGGATGACTTCAACACTTGAGCAAATTCATGCTCCTGTTGCATCAAACTCTGCTTTTGGAACTAATTTGCTTCAAGAAGGAGAAGAAAATATTGGTCAATTCCTTTATCTTGAAGGGATCGAATATCACATGTGGAACACCTATGATGTTCATTTCTATTCATCTTTTGCATTGGTTATGTTGTTTCCCAAACTTGAACTCAGTGTTCAAAGAGATTTTGCAGCAGCTGTAATGATTCATGATCCCAGTAAGATGCAACTTCTACATGATGGACAATGGGTCTGCAGAAAGGTTCTTGGAGCTGTTCCTCATGATGTTGGAATTCATGATCCATGGTTTGAAGTGAATGCCTATAACCTTTACAATACTGATCGATGGAAAGACTTGAACCCAAAATTTGTTCTCCAAGTTTATAGAGATGTGGTTGTCACTGGTGACAAGAAGTTTGCAGAAGCTGTTTGGCCCTCGGTTTATCTTGCAATGGCTTATATGGACCAGTTTGACAGAGATGGTGATGGGATGATTGAGAATGACGGCTTTCCTGATCAGACATATGATACATGGTCTGTATCTGGTGTGAGTGCATATAGTGGTGGGCTATGGGTAGCAGCATTGCAAGCTGCATCAGCCTTGGCACGAGAAGTTGGAGACAAGGGTTCTGAGGATTATTTTTGGGCCAGGTTTCAGAAAGCAAAAGTTGTGTATGAGAAATTATGGAATGGTTCTTACTTCAATTATGACAATAGTGGTGGTACTAATAGTTCATCTATTCAGGCTGATCAATTGGCTGGACAATGGTCTGTTTCATTTGATGTAACTTCCTTAATGTTTTTGAATATCACATGCTTTTGGCTTATCTAGGAGGTGTCTCATTAAAATCTAAAATTTCTTGGTTAGCATTCTTGAAGTATATTTCTTGCTTTTGATATCAGAAAGCTCTGAATTTGCTTGCAAAAGCACGAGCAGTAATATAGAAAGATAAGTTGTGAACATAATTATGGGGAGATTAATATAACTTCTTTGTATTGTCTATAATATGCCAGACAATATTTCATGTTTTTGGTAGCATATGATGATGGATTAAATTTACCAAATGATTTTGTTGTAGGTATGCGCGAGCATGTGGACTTTTCCCAATTGTTGACGAAGACAAAGCAAGAAGTGCGCTACAGAAGGTTTATGAATACAATGTCTTAAAGGTGAAAGATGGGAAACTAGGGGCAGTAAATGGAATGCTTCCTGATGGTAGAGTTGACCTGTCATCAATGCAGTCAAGAGAGATATGGGCTGGAGTCACATACGCTGTTGCTGCAACAATGATTCAGGAAGATATGATGGATATAGGATTTCATACTGCAAGTGGGATCTATGAAGCTGCTTGGTCCGAACAGGGACTCGGGTAATATACATTTTCCTTTTTGTTTTCATCTACAATTAATATGATTTTTATGGAAACTTGGTCCCCCAGGTTTAATAAAACATGCAATCAAGTAAGAAACTGTAATCTCTCATTTCAACCGTATATTGCAGTGACTCATCTGTTTTCTGTAGAAATGCACGAAATTTGCATGCAGGCTACACAGGCACTGATGCGCATAAGCAAAATCTGACTAACATTTTCTTTTCCTAGTTATTCTTTTCAAACTCCTGAAGCTTGGAACACGGAAGGCCAGTATCGATCTCTATGTTACATGCGTCCATTGGCCATTTGGGCAATGCAGTGGGCTCTGTCAAAACCAAAACTCGACATGAGAGTAACAAAACCAGAAGTGAAGGAAGATAATCTGCTTACACAGCATGCTGGATTCGCTAAAGTTGCCCGTTTCCTGAGGTTACCAGAAGAGGAAGCATCTATAAGTATTTTCCAGTCTTTGTTTGACTATACTTGTAAGAAGTTGGGTTACAATTGATCATTGTTTATCATAGTTGTTATTTATTTTTGTGTATAGTGAGGATGTATCATTCAAACATATGAATAACAGAGGGGGTGTTTGTTGTCAAAAACTATTTGTTTTAGTTTATCAATTGAAACTCTCGAGTTTAATAAAATTACAATAGATAAAGAAGGGATTTCAAAATTCCTAGGAAGTTAAATAGAAAATATAATTTAGTTTTGTACAAAATATATCATTTGCTTAATTTTCTGTTTTCATTTGTAAAATTTATTTGGAAAGTCAATATGAGACCTGAAAAACAATTAAAGTACTAATTAATCACAAAGATCAAATTAATTACTTAATTGCAAAAATAATTTTCTTTTTTTGAATCATTAAATTTTGATCCCAAATATCAGACAACATCAGAATAGTTCCACAAGAATAGGAGAGCCAATCATTCAGTTTCCCCTGACCATTTTTTTTTTATGTAAGGACCACAGAAAAGAAACTACCTTTATATAATCTATTATCTTGTTAAACTAACTCACTCTATTTTATTCTCCAACAAAAAACATTTGGTAAACCCATTACAATAATTATTTAAGGTTTCATTCTGAAAGATTCATCCTTGTAAGAGCGGTTTCCAATTCTGGGAAACCGCTCTTCACATTGAATTTTGATTTTGGTACTAATTAATTAACAATTTATTGATTTTGTGTGGTTAATTCTTGAATTAGTCATACGTTTTCTTTATTTTCTTGAAACGGAGTGTTTTTGTATGTATATGTGTACTTGTTTTTCTTTCTGGGTGTTTGATCACTGATTTGATCTGATAATCCTCTGATTTTGATTAATTTGATCTGATAATCCTCTGATTTTGCTTACTTTTCATTGATTTATTTTTTTACTATAGTGGGGAAGTTTGATAACTGTATGCATACAAGAGGATTATCAGTATCATATTTTGAGTTGGGTCTAAGTGCCCGATTCAAGATTCAAAAAAAAGAAGATTGTTGTTTCCATTTTTTTATAATTGAAAGAAGGAAAAGAAAATGGCTAGATCTCCACAACCAGGGAAATGGGTAAAAGGCAAAGCTATTGGTTTTGGATCACAAGGTAATGTTCATTTAGCCATGAACAAGATTAATGGAGAAATCTTTATTGTAAAGTTTGCACATTCTTCAAACAACGTTCAATATTTAGAAAATGAGGCTGAAATTCTTGAGAGTTTGGATTCGCCTTATATTGTTGGGTATTTAGGAAAGAACATGTCAAAAGAATTAGCAAATGATGAAAGTAGTAAAGTAAGTATTTTCATGGAGTATATGGGTAGAGGAAGTTTATCAGATTTCGCAGAGAAATTTGGAGGAAAATTAGATGAAGAAATTATTCGTTTGTATTCGAAAGAGATTCTTTGTGGTTTGAAGTATATTCATGAGCAGGGGATTGTGCATTGTGATCTCAAGTGTAAGAATGTACTTTTAAGCTCATCTGGGACTGTAAAATTGGCAGATTTTGGATGTGCAAAGAGAGTAAAAGAAATGAAAAAGAATGGAAATTTATTGCAGGATATTGGGGGAACTCCATTGTGGATGGCTCCTGAAGTTCTGAGAAAAGAAAAATTGGATTTTGCTTCAGATATTTGGTCTTTTGGTTGCACTGTTATTGAAATGGCTACTGGTAGGCCTCCTTGGTCTGGTCAGGTTTCAAATCCAATGGCTGTAGTCTTAAAGATTGCTTGCAGTGATGAGATACCACAGTTTCCAACACATATATCTGACGAAGGATTGGATTTCTTGTCAAAATGCTTGGAAAGAGATCCTGAAAGGCGGTGGAAAAGTGAAGAATTGCTTAATCATCCTTTTATTTCTGGGAAATCGCAGAGGAAATGTGCTCGATCACCAGTAAGTGTTTTTGATATTGGGATTTTTGAGGAGGGTTATGATTCTGAAGAATCAGAAACTCCTAATAAGGAAGATCTGATCCGAGGCAGAAACCCTTTTTCGACAAGGTATTACGAGGAAAGGAAGAGGATAGAGGAGATGCAGCAGGCTGCAGAGAATGATTTTTTTGGTTCATCAGAAGATTGGATTACTGTTAGATCAGTTTGAAGAAAATGTACAGAGAATAATTTCAATGTACAAATGAAAAAAAAAAAAAAAGAAGGAAAAAGCAAGTAGGCAGCAAGTTTTTGGAAAAAGATAATTTTTTTTTTTTACCTTCCTCTAATAGCAGTTGTATTTTAATTAGTGGCAATGAAATTAGTGGCAATGACAATTTCCCTTATCATCTACATGTGAAATGATTTAAATGATTCAGTTATTTAGAAAATACATACATTTTGATTTATGCAAAGTTAATTTGGCATTGATAGCGTAGCTGTTATTGATAGCATAACTAATCATAATCTAATGATACGTGTATATAGAATTTATACGATAAAATCAAGTTGAATCCCTTCCCAATACTCGAAAAAAAGAAATAAAATAAACTCTCACATGTACAACAGCTATAAGCACAGAAGCCATCAGGATAATGATCTTCAGTTTTATAATCAATCCCCCTGTTTCAAGTGTTGATGAAGCTCACATGGAGCAGCCCGAAATCAAGAATTCCATCACAAAGACTTCTATTTCCTGTTATGGATGTGGCAGTAGCATTCTTGAAAATTCCTTGTATTTGTACCATGTCTTCAAAGTCATTATAACATAGATCTAGCAACTCTAATCAACTCAACCCTGATATTTTTGATCCATTAATCTTAAAAAATGCGTATTGATTAATAGAAATTTAAATTTAAATTTAATATAAAATTTAATTCTATTTAAACCGAACTCGATATAATTTTTAATAAAGTAAATCAACCCGAAATTATTAGTTTAATATTATTTTGATTTGATTTCAGTTTGATAAATTTAATTTTGATCAGACATATTAATCCGACAAAACTCGAATAGAGCGGATAATACCTAATATATTTAATTAATGGGATGAGATATATTTTTTATTTTATACACGTGACGAGTTCGGATAATGATAATACTCGTCTCGAACTCAATCCGATTATATATATATATATATATATATATATTTTAATTTATAGTTATTTTTTATGTGAAATATAAATTATATTGTATGAATATTTGAATAAATATATATATTTAAAAAAATAAAAAAATATATAAATGGATATACCTGATCCGACCCGTCCCACCCCTAAATAAAAAAAATATTTTTATTATTAAATAGGTTGGATTCAAATTTTATAAAATCTATTTTAAATTCGACCAGTTATCATATGTAGATATTACTTATAAACCGTCTAAAACAATCTATATATTTATTTAAATTTATGAAAGATGAATCTGTAATTTATATAAACGAAGATATATGACAATCAATGCAGAAACATATTTAAGTTGAGGCAAATGACACATATCTGCTTATTTTTAAAAATTTTTAATATAAAATTATTGTTTAATCCTAAAATTTATAAAATTAATAAAATAATCATTTTATTTTGATAAATTAATTTTTTACTTTTTAATAAAATACTATTTAATCTTATTTTTTTTTCTTTTTTTCTCCCCCTTTAATTTTTAATTTTTTTTTAAAATAAATTACTATTTAATCCCTAAAATTTACTAAAATTAATAAAATAATCCTTTTATTTTAAATAATTAATTCTTTAATCTTTAATAAAATATTATTTAATCAAACTTTCTTTCACTTTTTTCTTTTTCCTTATTTTCCTTTATTTTCTTTCCAATTTTACTTTATTTTTTTTATTTTTTCATTTTCTTTTTTAATTTCCTTTTTTTTCCAATGATATTATAATAATTTTTTATTATTTCTAATTAAAATATATATTTATTTAATATTTTTATATTTTTAAATAAATTTATTTCATTACCATAATATTTTTTTATTTATTTATGCGTTCTTTAATATGAAATGTTTTTTCCTAAAAATTCTGCAATAGCACATCGGCCGCACCTATTTCCATGTCATCCCCTCTTCGGATCTGTGCATCGCACTGGAGTGGACTGGACACTGTAGCATCCCTTCAGCCATGTTTGCTAGTAGCTCTAGCATTCCAAATAATGCCTTCTCGGACACTGCCTTTGCTGCTATTATTGCAATCTTATTTTCCTGCTTTAACTCATCTGCAGCCATCTTCTGAAGTCTGAACAGGCAGCCACCATGACGAGTCTGCAAAATTCACATTGAAGTTTAGGCTGCTTAAAAGGATCATCATCATGAGATGATAACGGTACAGCTCAATGAGATACCATTCTGCACTAATTAATTGTTCTTCAACCACTTTTGGATAAAATGGATACCTATTATCACACTTTTGACATGGGAAAACAATATTCTTACTAGAAGATCTGTTGTTAACCGCAAATTTAATAAAATTTGAAACACCATCTGAGTATTCCAGGCTACACCATCCAATTCTTGTCCATTTTCTTTATAAAATTTATGAATTACAAAACAAACAAACAGAGTACTATTAAAAAATGTAGAAACTAATGAACCTAATCACTGAAAAGTCTGATCTATTTGATGTACTACCAGACAACATTGTTGTTTGCTAACTAGAGAACCCATAATTAAGGGTAAAATGACTATCAAGAAATCCTGAAAATTTCTTTAATCAAACTAACAAATGCAAGTGGCAAATTTCACAAGTTGGACAAATAATTTTTGCAGATTACAGGAATAAGCTGTATACTGTATTATGAAGATTTTGAAAATATTAAGTAATAATGAAAAAATAAAACTCAAGAAGAATCAAAAGTACGGGCATTCTCCTTGGACAAACGGTGAGTTCGTGGAAAAGAATATTATTTTTAAAATAATTTATAAGAACAAGTGCTAATCAGCTGGAATAGCTCAGTTGGTTAGAGCGTGTGGCTGTTAACCACAAGGTCGGAGGTTCAAGCCCTCCTTCTAGCGTTTTTTTTTCTCTCAATATTCTTTTTTTCAATATGTATTTTATCTCTGTGTTTGGATCTCAATTTGATCATTTAATATTAATATATTTTTTCAATATATATATTATCTAGATGTTTGGATCCTCAATTTGATAATTTAATCTTAATAGTTTTTTTTCAATATATATACATATGATCCACTTATGTAAAAAAAAATATTTAAATTCAATTTTTATATAAATTTTTTTTTTTTGTATACTCATGATTAATTTTCTGAGTTCGTCTCTGAATTTAAAAACATTTTTTACTAGTATATTGAGTTATTTAATTTAATTTCAAATAGAAAAATGAAAGTTTTGCAAATGTTTTATATCTAATTGAAAATGTGTTTGATTCTTTCAAATTGTTTTTATTTTATTTTATTTTTTAAATAGATAAGAGTAGTTTATAAAAAATTTAATTGACAAATTTTATTTTTGAAAATCGAGCTTTCAAATACTCTCAAAAATTTAAATAAATGGAGGTTTTAAAAATAATTAATAGCAAGAATTTTTAATTCTTTTAATTAGGTTAGAATCAGAAATGTTAGCTTTGTAATTAAATTGTTATTTTAGTATAGGAAGTTGGAAATTAAAGCTTTTTAAATCCCCTTTATCTAAAAATTTTAGATGAATTAAAAATCTCCAATTAATTTTTTGAGAGAATATGTGTGTTTGATTAGTTTCAAGAATTGGCAATTTGGCATTATTTATTTTTTTAATGCCTATTATTTAAGAAGTTAGTTGCAACTATCAACTCTTTCAAAGAAAACTTTTCCCTTATCAAGACTTGTTTGTTTGAATGGTTAAAAATTATGGTTGTCAAAATTGATTTGGACTAATCAATCAAATCAAAAAAATTAAGAATTAAATTAAAAATCTGTCTGGTCAGTTTCATTTATCTGTCCTCTAAAAATTTGTTAAAAAATCGGTGAACTGACCAGTTAATCGATAAATAGGTCAAATCGAACCGATTTTCTGGTTTGAGCAGGTCAATTTTTTTTTTTTTTTTCAAAATGACGTCATTTTTAAAAAAAATTAAGAGAATTTCAGTAATTTTATTTCAATTTTATCCAATACCAAAATCATGACCCTATTTCAACTTTACCCTATTACGTGAGTAGATATTTGAGCGAATGAATATCCATAATTTATTATATATATATAACTTTTGACTTAATATGATTGGATTGACACTATAAAAAATATGGTCTTATATAAATTTTTGATTTAAACATAATTTTATTATATTTATTTTCAATATATATATAATAAATGTCAAATTATATATATATATATATATATATATATATATATATATATATATATATATATACCAATTTTTTTTTTTGTTTAACCGATTCGATTTCAGTTAAATCTCTGACCCTATGTATTTATCGGTTCTTTAACCGGTCTTATTTTAAAAACATTGTTAAAAACTTGCTATGTTTAAATAAGATATCGATTTCGAGTCTTATAAATAGAGAAAAAAAATACTGAAAACCTTTGCCTCCTTATGGATTCCACTCAGCTCAGACCCGATATCGAAGATCCAATTGTTTGTAATTTATGCACTGCTAATCATGCAAATTGATGAGAAATTTCTTAATTTTTTTTTAGCTTAGATAAGCTGTCAAATCTAATAAGAAATATTTAAGCCAAATCAACAACTTGGAAAGCTATTTGATGCTGCTGTTTCATTATATATATGTATATATAAATTAGTAGAATCTACAAGTGAATAGAATCTTAACATTTTTTATGATCTCTAATTTTGACTAGTTTGTGTATATAGCATTAGGGTCGAAATTTCGTACCTTAATTTTAATTCATTTTATTACCAAGTCCAAGTCCATGCCAAGTTCTTCTTCCTCCATTTTCTTTCTCTTTTCCTTGTTTTCAAATTGAAGTTGGAATTATTATTCAAGTTACTCCTCCAATTTTCTCCTATATATAGTCTTGTGTGGTGTCGAATGGAGGCTACTAACTAATTGGGAGAGGTTCTTTGTGTTATAAGGTAAAGTATTGAACCCCACCAAGCTTACTACTTCTTTGTTTATCTTTAATTATTTTCTTAATTGAATCATATCATAGACTGTAATAACTAACTATGATTTTATTTTTAATTGATTTCATATGTTTAATTGCATGCTCAGTTTGGAATAGATCAATCGTTTCTTTAACTTTAATGAAAAGTAATCACCAATTTAATTAATTAATTACTCGTAAAATATATTATTATATACTGCCAATAATTCCAATAGAGTTCTTACATTGTCATTAATTATATAATTTATTGTTGCTGTAGGTTCTCAATTATTCACCATGGCTACTGTCATTACTGCAATTCTATCAGCTGCAATTGGTGTTATGTCACTATGTTATAACGTTTCCAAAGATGCATATGATTATCTTCACAAGAAAGTTCAATACTCAAAAAATCTGGAATACAACTATGAACAATTAGATAGGGGATTAGACTTTCTCCTTCGTTTAAGGACCGAGACTGAACGTATGATCCATAAACAGGGAATAATTTCGCCACCAATTTGCAAGAACTGGAATAATAGGGTTTGGAAGATTAATGGAGAAGCAAGAAATCTTTTCAGCAAGTATAAACGTACAAGTAAATCTTGGATTTTCCCAAGAGCAAAACTTAGTAGAAAAATGGTCAAGTTGTTGGAGAGAACTACTGAACTTCAAAAGGAAGGGAATGAGTATATCAAATTACTTTCTAGTATTAATAACCGATCAAATAAACAAGATATCAGAAAATATTGAAGCTTCTCAGTTAAAAGCATACTATCAATGCATCAGGGTTAAGTGATGTTTTATGATCTAGCCTAGATAATCAAACCAGTCAGCTATATTTGTATTTACTAAGTTTAATCAACCCATATAGATTGTTGGAAAATCTCTCTGATATTTCATTGAATGTTGTTTTTGCATAAATGTTTTGTTTATTTTAATGGGTGGTTTAAATTATTTTGTCCTTCCTTCAACTCATAATAAACATGTTAATTTTTTTTTTATATGTTTCAATTTAATTATCTAATTTTCTAATCCAAACTATATTTTATCTTTAGTTAACAATAATACTCTCATTAAAATAGTTAAAAAATATAAAAGATTAATTAAGAAATATAAAATATTAGAAAATTAAGAAGGGGAAAAAAGATTAAAATAATTAATAAATTAAAAAAATTAAAATGAATAAATAAATTTTTTTCTTAATATCATGTATTTTGCTGTTAGAACGTTTATTGTGAAACGGATGAGTAATATTTTTGTGGAGAACTTTGTATTGATGAATATCATATCTCACATTGGTATATATTGATCAACTGTATGTTAGTTTGGGGGGAAATGATTCATATTATGTTCTAAATTAAGAACTTGGATTAATGTACATATGTCATATTTGTCATCTACAATATTTGATAAATTTCATGACAATTTTTCTTGCATTATAGGATAAAAATATAATGTATTTATGCTAATTAATTCTATTTCATCTGACCACTGAGTGCTTAATAACTTAATAATAATAATAGTGCATATTTGCATATCCAACTTAGATAAAAAGATTAGGTTCTTTTCAATTTCAACCAGATATTTCAAAAAAAATTATGAATTTTATCAAAATTTATTATTTAATTAATAAAAAAAATAGTCAACATTTATAAATTATTTAAAATTATCATCCAATCTCTCATTTTAAGAATTTTTGAAATCTCATATAAGGTATGAAATTTTAAAAAATCTATTATTTTAATAAATGAATGATTTTATAAATTATTAGTTTATTACAAAAATATCAATAAAATCCATAGATTTTATTTTTATCTCAAACAAATAAAATTATTTAAATTCATGAAACAAATACTATGAATATTAAAATCTTTTATTCAAACGCCCACCTAAGTATTTTCCTTTTGATGAAAAGTGAATTAAGAAATGAAATTATAGTAAAATTTAAAATAAGTACCATTATTAAATACCATTATATAACTTTGATTACATAGAAATATAATAAAATGGCAATACAATCTACCCATTAATTTACAAAAGGCAAGTACATATCTCATATCTCACATCTCAATTTATATTTTATAATGGTAGGGCAAAGACTTTCGTATTCTTCAACAAGTAGTAGTTAAAGAAGATACCTTGAATTATCTCTCTCTTTTGTTTTATAAATTATTATTTATTCGTATATACTAACATTGAGATATGACATTTGAATATCTTATTAATTTTTCATCTACATTTCATTATATTTTCTCATATATATCATTTATTGACTCTGCATATGGGTCCTTCAAAATAATTAATTTCCTCAACTATAATATTTTATTATAGATATGCACAAGTTATTTCTTAGAAACTAACGGCCCTGGAAAAATTTATTTTCTAGAACAATTTTTTTTTTTATCATCAATTGGGGATGTCATGTGTCAATAAGTATGAATTTGAATTAAGGTATATATTAATTCCCTTAACGGAATAAAATGATAAATCCAAAATGCAGTAGAGTTTTAGAATTTGAATTGAAGAAATTTAAAGTTATCGCATTTATTAAATCGAAAAGTAATAATATATTTTAATTAATATAATTTTTTATTTTATTTTTATTTAGCGATAAACAAAATAATTTTTTTTTATTCAATATATTCTCCTAGTGTAAACAGTAATTTTCTTTTCAATCCGTATATAAGTATTGGTATGGGTACTAGGATAAGAGATGATAGGATAATATCAAATCAATTTTCTCAATTCATTTTAAAATTTTTTTTAGTGAAATCCATTTTTAATTGTTGATCAAGCAATGTGTAATTAAGTTATATACATCATAAGAATAAATATCAAAATTTAATTCGTACATATATTAAATTTTCTCTTAATACTACAAAATCTAACAAATAGTGTAACATTTCCTTAATGCAATAAAAAAATAAGTCTTTATTTTTAACTTTTTTGAGTGAGAAGTAGTAAAATATTTATTTATACTGGACGTAGAGATTTAGTTAATGCATCTAATTAATGGATCATGAAATATTTTAATTAATGAGACTCTTTTTTTTTATTCTCTAGAAAAATACTAATATCTTTATATATTTCATGTATTTTTTTTTATTGATTGGATGCATATATTCAGTATAAATAAGTTTTTTCCAAGAAGTATTGATAGTATATATTATCATTCTCAGTAGTTTGCATGTGACCTAATAAAAAAATGAACTTTAAAAAACACAATAAAATGGACTCAAACGTGGTATATATATTGTAGCAATAAGTTTAATGTATCCTTAAATAAGTTTAATGTATCCTTAAATTAATTTATGTGAATTGAAATTAAATTTATTATTGGGAGAATAAATAATCTCCAACTTTATTTAAGATATATATATCAAGCTAAAAATAAGATTACAAGAGTATTTATTTTCACTAAAAAAAATAGATATATATTTTAATAATCTCCATCAATTTAAAAACTCTGAATCAGAAACTTGCCTTCTTCAATATGTTGGGAAACTTCCACAGTCTTTTCCTGCATCTTTTTGCTAAGTTTTATTTTATGTAGAGGACTAAACCCTTTTTCTTGCATAGTTTGATATTCCTGAACCAAAAACTCCACTTCTGTCTGAATTTCCGAAACCCTAGTTATCCATAACTTGTAAGAACAAGTAAATTTGGTTTGATCTTTCATAACACAACCTTTTTCTGTATCAGTTGCAAGACCAAGGAGTTTCTGTAATTCTCGATCTAGCTTTTCATAGTTGTTCTCAAAGTCCTTTAAGAACAAGCGTCTACGTTTAATACTAAACTTTAAATCTTTCCCTGCTTTGTATACTATCAAAGCTGCTCCACCCATTGCAGCACCAATAGCAGAAGCAGTAATAGGATCAACAGTCATGATGATAGCTCAAGAAAAGATACCTACATGAAACAAACATGAAGAGGGAGAGATCATCATATATTAGCCATTTGATGAGTAAAATTGAGTATTATAATACTCATTACGTACACCTCACAAGTCTAGAGTCTAATTAATGAAATATTTATCTTTATTTAAGGGGTGTTTGGATGTCATTATAAAATTAAGATTTAAATTATATAATGGATTTTAAAAAAATAATGATTATGAAATTAAAACTTAATCAAAAAGAGTGTTTGGATGTGATTATATTATTTCTCAAATTCATTATCGCTAAAAGAGCCATAAAAAAATTAAAAACTCTCTTGAAAAATGTCTATGAAAAATAAGCTACACTTTTTAGATTTTATTTTTTTAAGAACATCCAAACACTTTAATTTTCACTAAAAAGTTATAAACTTTTTAAAACAACTCTTTTAAGTAATTATTCTCTTTTTAAGAGGATCCAAATACCCCCTTAATTTTGTAAATATATTTCATATATTATATATCAATTCAAGCTTATTTTTAGCATTAGTTTGAGATTAATATATATATTTATTTAAATTTTGAATATTAGAAAAACGTAATATAATATTTTATGTAATTATTAATAGTATAAAAAAAGAAGAAGCATAGTATTTTTTTTTTTAGATATAATTAGATAAGCTAAATATATATACATATTTATTAATGTTGAAAGACTTAATAAAAGTTAGATAGTTTTGTGACTTCTAATTTTTCATTAATAACCACCTAGTATTTTTTTTTTTTCAATCTATAATAACACTTATTACTTTTAATTTATTAAAATTTAATTATTTTTTATTA